>KZ062602.1:26694-94125 GCA_002091835.1 Anopheles maculatus
CAGGAATGTCATGAGCTAACCTCCTCTTCAATGACATCGTGTGTGCGTCATCCGCAGTGCCTGTAGTTTACACAGCTCGGGGTCGGATTCAGTTTCCCAAATGCAGCCACAAAGAACGAACGTATTGAAATTTTGTGTTGTGCTTATTAAAAGGTGAAAAATGGATTAATTGACGAGCTGAAAAGCAAGCGCACTACGGTGCCCAAAGTACACCCAACAATTATGCGATTTAACGAGTTGTAAGTATTGGGCAGCATAAATTTTCCTCCTAATTTTAGATACGAAAGCTGAAACAGTGGTGCGTACATGTGCGCGCGTATGTGTGTGTGGTTGTGCATGAAAGGGTCAGCTAGACGCAGGGTGGTGCAAAATATTTGCTACGCAACATACATTCCCGCTACCCCATTGCGTGTGTGTTGGCATGGAAAAAGGAACTGGAAAGGAATGGGGTTGGGTGGGAGGTGTGTCAATTGCGTTCAAGAAATGCAACATTTTACATGCTAATTGTTGTGGTACCAACGCCAAACGGGTGTCAAATGAATGGGAAACAATGCACCTACCGAACGGTGCCGGAAATTAGGGAAAAGCGAGGGAAATTTATTTTGGTATAAAATGATGTAATGCCCTTTGCGCGCGCGTGCAATTCATGCTGGCCATGCTGGTGTTAGAGGGGGCAGTGTACCAGCCATCCTATATAAGCGTAAAAGGAGTCCCTTAAGTGTAGAGTAGATCAAAACTGGTTTACGATCAAGAGCTCTCGTCCAATTGTGGGGGGGAAATTTTTCACTTGTACAGCTTGCAGAGCGTGCAGTTTCTTTTCTCCGATCGCCTAGCTGTTTGATGTTATGTTGACCTACTTTTACCTCCAATATACACTCTTAGCATGCTTTGGAATTCTTGTGGAAAAAAATGCGTTTCGGTGTGTGTGGAAATTTATTTCACAACTTTTTCGCAAACATCTACCTACAGATCTACCGGCATCCGTGTATGAAGTGGGTGACGTGATGCTGCTATTAGCGTCACTAATGCTATGCGAATGACTAAGCACTTTTTTTTGTTACGACGCTTATTCTTGCATCCCCCAAACGTACACACAAACATTCAGCATACACGCTACACACAATGCGCACTGGCAGTGGACGGAGTATACATGTATGTGCATGATCTCTTAACTTCTGTGAGTCATCATCATCATCATCAGAGTAGCATGAGGAGACGCGTTACTAGGGAACGCATGGAGGGAGTGATTCGAAATCAATTTTCGTAACATGGAACTCTTGGAACAGTGGATGGTTGCAAAAAGGCTTATCGGAGACGGTTGTTTACTGTCGAGTGCGATGATGCGGGCGATAAGAGACATGCCAGATGTTATAGTGTTCGTTTGTTGGTCTACCTTTTCATTTCCGATCGCGAAACGAGATAGAGTGTAGTAATTAGAGGGGGGAATTTTGTGCACAGTCGATGGTAGTACGTGTGGCCTAAGTTTGGAACATTCTTTGTCCAGTGTTTAAATGAAATCAAAACTAACCCTATATTGTTCTCCTTATTGTCGTTTTAGAGCCGTCATGGCACCCCAAACCAGCAAAATGTTGTCCCCAGCGACGTACGCCACCGATTTCGTACAAAAACAATTTTTAACATCATTTACCACCATTGCCCAAGAGCAATTTAGCGGACCGTCACCAACTTCGCTATCTGTCCGTACCAATGCAATCCTCATCAATCATGGATATGCTGACGACGCCCACCATCTTTCCGTCGAAGATCGATTGGGAGGGCAAGATGGAGCCGTCGTCTCCATCGGACTACTCCCAGCATGGATTTGCTGAGGAGATCGTTTACGACGATTCTTACGATTACTGCAATGGTATGAGGATGAGTCGTGTCTACACGGAACTACTGTATTGATGCGTCGTTTCCCTTTTCTTTCTATTTTAGAAGGCCTGTTCAATAATGGTCTCATCGATTTAGAAGAAGATTTAAAGCCTGACCCATCCATACTGTTGAAAGGAGATGTTCTGGTGATACCCCTTGGAAAGCTGCCTGAAGGTAGGGAAAACTAGTTTTACATCTTAATTGCTCTCAAAGTATCACATATAATGAAATGTTTGTAATAAGTACATTGAACTAAAGAATTGAATCCAAAAGAAGCACTAGCTGGAAGCTTTTTGAAACAATAGATAAGAATGATATTGTAGAAAAAAAAATCAAAGAAAAAATCCAAAAAGTTACTGCATTCTATTGGCTACAATTCAAAACATGGAAATATTGTTTCGATTGTAAAACATATTAGTTCCTCATTACGAAATTATGTGTTATTCTTTGTAATCGTTTAATGATACAATTAACGACACAGGATTGTTTTTTTGAGTACATTGAACTAAAGAATTGAATCCAAAAGAAGCACTAGCTGGAAGCTTTTTGAAACAATAGATAAGAATGATATTGTAGAAAAAAAAATCAAAGAAAAAATCCAAAAAGTTACTGCATTCTATTGGCTACAATTCAAAACATGGAAATATTGTTTCGATTGTAAAACATATTAGCTCCTCATTACGAAATTATGTGTTATTCTTTGTAATCGTTTAATGATACAATTAACGACACAGGATTGTTTTTTTCTTCAATGAATTACCACCAAAACCTGCCGCTGTTTGCTTCAAATCTTAAATCAAACAAATTTTAAAAATGCACTGGAAGAATGTTGGTTTGTTTCATTATTGATGCGTTCAACAATTATGTTTTTCCCAGCCACCAGATAGATCATTATTTTTTATCTCTTTTCCATTAAATTCGGAAACGGTCGGAGCCAATGAATTCTAAAAATGTATTAACAATAATCGTTTTGGTTAATGTCATTTTTCTCAAACATGTTGGTGAGGTGAAAGAAAGAAATAATTCTTTTCAAATAATTTCAAATGATTAATTGAAAACGGATTATCAATAATTCGAAAATAATCTAACAAATAAATAAAAACTTTTGCTAATATAAGTCGTGTTAGTGAGGAGAAGGAGAAGTTCAAATGCTGCAAACCGGAGCATTGAAGCTGTTTGGATTAATCTGGATTAAACTTGTCCATTCGAGAGAAATTCGATTTTAATACGGTTGGGCTAATGTAATGTTTTAGAATCGCTGCTCGAGCCCAAAAGAATAAACAAGTGCACCGGAATACACTGCTAAAGTAAGGGATATGAATCCGTAGTGCCAGAGTATACTCCGGCATTTGTTCGAACTCGAATCCGGTAGTTTTTGCTAGCGGAGTCGAAGTAAAATTCGTGAATCCACTGTAGGTTCAATTCTGTAGATAACATTTTACAAGCAAGATGAAGTGCAAACTACACACTAACTATTGTAAATGATTTAACAGTAGTACAGTACAGTAAAATAATCATTTAAATAATATTAGTTCCCTGCAAATAACCTATCGCAACAGAAAAAGAAGAGTTTTGTAATTAAATTAGCAAACATATGTATATAGTCGTGTGCTAAAAAGCATTACCGATTCATAGTTTATATTGTTTAACCATGAGCTAGGATTGCATAACGATTGAAGCGCATAATGATATAAACAAATTACTATTAGAGCAGCCTGACGGCATAGTAATGGAGACGAATGTTTTCCCTAACGGAGGGCCGACTGTCTAGTTATGGGTTAAAACAATCTAAGAAAATCTCAAGATATTAAGGACATATTTGTCAAAAAAGTGAGAAAAATCTTATGTTAGTAGTTGCAATGTATTAAACAACAAAAATTTTAACAATAATTATTTTCATGCTGCTCGCAAACCTCTCCACTGCGATACTAACTGTTTGCTAGCCAACACAAAGCAAAGAAGCGATAAGCACTTTCTTAAAAAAAACCGGCTTTTACACGTTTGTTCATGGATGCTAGTTTGCAGTGGGGGGGATCAGCAGCGTAACTCCACTATATGTTTCTCTTCGATCGTGTTTGCTTTACAGGTTCGTGGTGTTTGTAGCATCGCAAGTAAAAGTAGCTTTTGTTTTGATTGAATTTTGGGAACAAGTGGAGCTTATGCTGCCTTACATCTCACACATATTACTATAGTGTGCGTACAGCTTACTCTATAAATGTGTATGGATTGGTTACTGCTTCTTCTAACGATCACGTGACTACTGCATGATCTTGACTAGAAAGGAAGTAAGAAGGCTCCCTCCACTCTAGCAGGTGGGCAATTAAGTTTACTGTTTGGGTGTTATTTAACTTGTTGGTGTTTAATGTGTTATTACACTAGTAAATGAAAAAAAAGAGAAAGTAAGCACTGTATAGAGTGCTTGCCGCTAAAGCGAAGTAAATAATGATAATATAATAGTAAATAATCTATAAAGCCAACGTTCTTATTGATCTTTTGCCAACCTAATGGACTTGTTTACTGTATGCACTATCTCTTACTCAATGAAGGACAGGAATTAATTTTAGAATTTTCAAGCGATCGGACGATAAGCGCTGGATGATTACAGTGTCCTACAACTCGTACTTCAATATACAGTTTTGTAAGCTAGCTAGCTCAACTATAAGGATTCCTATCGGTCTCGAAAAATGTTCTATGCCCTGTGCACCTATATGTACAAGTCGGCATTTTTTGCGATTTCGTAATCGCAGGTGCAATATGCTAATACATTAGCACTTAATCAATCATGATTGCGCGGCTAGTATGCATGGGCTCGTTTGCAACCGGTTCTTTCTATGATTGGTCACGAATTAAGTGAAATGATAGAACGTTTACCATAAAGGCATGTGTGTCTGTCAGGCAGCTTGATCTGGATATCGCTGAAAAATCTGATTAAAATAACCACATAATTCAAACCACCCGTTAAACGAACTATTATAATAATTAAAGAAGCAATATAGTTTGAACAACTGCAATCTATTGCAGTATAAAGAATTTTTTTTGTACCCTAAGAATTTCCGCCTGCATAAACCTTGCTCGAAAGCCGTAATGTTTGTGTTGTAATGGTAATCCTCCGATCGACTTGTAAGGTGTGGTTAGTTCTGAAGAGTTGAAGGACAGCGGTAATAAGAGTTGTAGTAGAACTCGCTAAGAAAACGCGCAAACCTAGCGAACCTAGCCTTGGCGAGTTTGCTTCCTGTACTCTGGGACATACCGCATACAAACGGTTGTCTAGCAAAGGGTCCCGGTTTTGCTACGAAAGCACACTTTGACCATGCTGATAGAGAAAAATGACCGCCTTTTGCTCGTCGCATGAAGCATGGCAAACGTAACTGAAGCACACAGCCCTTGCCGTGCGTTGGAAGGGTAGATTATTGTTTTGAATGTGACTCAAAAAAAATAAAACAATACACGTTTGCAAACCGGTCCGGACAAAACTCACCTTTGCCCGTCTGTGTAGGGTTTGGAAACCCCATTTTGTGAGATAGTTGCCTTTTCCAATCATCCGGAAATCCCTTTGATAGATCTGAAACGGTCAACCAACCAACCACCCAGGGTGGCGAGAAGACCGGTGTCAATGTGTATACCGTTTTGTGTAATGCTGCCCTGGGACGTCAATCAGACGCAATCCGTTCGCAATCCAGCACGTTTGGCGGACCGTTCGGCCGTCCGCACACACTCACACTTGTAGCCAGTGTTTTCGCGCTCGGCATGAAGTGATTTGTCTCAATATCGGTGGGGCCAATAGTATAACATGTTGTCGCAATTTGCATACTTCCCCTGGTTGGCGCGACGACGATAACAACACCCCCCGAGCACGGTTGTTGATGTGCGTTACATTGGTAAATGATAAATAATTTAAACGATTTAATTGAAGCTGTGATTGGGGATTTGCGTCGCTGTGACACACACGGATGCCTGAGGGGGGAGGTACAGTTATTGAAGGGGAGAGAAGACGGATGACAACTACTGGAATGGGAAAAATTTTTCCACGGGTTTTGCATCGATCCGATGGATGTTGTTGATGTAAAAGAATGGTTTTAAGTAAAGTCACCGGTTGTTTGTTGCGTCGAATGTTTGAAGGACTGTTTCTTGAAACTTATTGTCGGGATGAAATAATTTACGGGTTTTCTACTGGTAACATCTACACATCTACTTACAAGCATTTTGCAGAGGGTGTAAAGCAACTCACCCCGGGTGTGATAAGATAGAAAGGAGGGCTTACTAAATGTGTGCTGCACTCGCGATGACCTGTTGTTGGATGAGGGATGTTTTCGCCTTCTGGAAAGTAGAATGTGCACCATGATCTCACCACAGGATGCGAACTCACGAATGGTCAGCGAAGATTGCAAGAACTGAGGGAGGGCAGCTTGGTAAAGGCCATAAAGTCCGGCTTGCTATCGCATTCGACCTATTGTGGTGATTGTTCGTCATTCGTCCAGTCACGATAATCGCTGCAAATGGCGTAGCGAGATGCACCTCAAAATGTATTGAAACTATTACTTATGTGGTATTAACAAGACAAAGACATATTTTGAGTAAGATCTTTTGCTAGAGATTTCTTTTTCTTGTGGCCTTCAGGTCCCACTCAAAAATTGAGTTTCCATCATCCAAAATCACAAGTGGGTTGCATAAGAAACAAAACAAAAGACTCAAAATCCTCTCGAGGTTGTTATATGCTTCCTCCCGTGTGTTTTGGGGTGTCCAACGTCCACCAACGTTAATTCGGTAGCCTCGAATAATGTTACCAGCTTCGGTCGAAACCCATGGCAAACAGGTGATCCATCCATCCCCTTCTCTCTTCTCGGACGGACTTTCACTGTGGAGTAGTGTGCATCGGTTAAATTATTCCAGCGATATTCCCAGGTCTCCATGCCACAGCCTTGCCGTGAACTATATGGTGATTCGCTTCGGCTGGAAACTGGAACCAGCTTATCGCAGGTCAGAAAAGCGCTACAAAGTCTGATGGTGTGTGGGGTGCAGTGGTGGTACCTGTTCCGAAGATGGTGACCATCGTGCAAATCGTATCGATGCCTCCATTAGTCTGCATGTTTGGAAGACGATAACAGAAAGGAATCCCGGTAAAGGGTTTTTGAGACACACGAGCACCGGGAAGTGGTGGAACAGGTTTAGCTTTTTGGTCGGTTTGTCGTCATTGTACGATATGGCCATCAGGCAGAGGAACATTTTGGAAGAGCCTGCCTTGAAGAAGTGGTTAAGTTGTGCTTGAAATTATCGTTCATTTTCCGTATGTTTATGTCTGTCCTCAGATTCAGTCGTGTATGCAAACAATTTTTTGGATATTTTGAAGATTTCTTATCGGGATACGCGCAACAAGGCGCAACTCCCTTCATTTTACAGTGTTTCAACCCACCAATACATTGTGAGCGTAGTCGATGCTTATGCGACAACTACTTGGTGGAGCTGCTTGGCTCTCAGCCACTTCATGTATGCGTGTGGGTCAACCGAAACATGCGTCTGAAGCTGGTGTTGGTAGGATTAAGGGTTGACGGACCGTTTGTCATTGGTGTCGTTTCAGGTTGCCGATTAAATGTTGATAGTATACCGAGAGGGGTGAGTTTTTCGCTCTCACCAGCAATTCTCTCTCTTTTGGCAGGCTCACTGGTACACTAGCACACTGAACCCGATCGCTTGTTCTTCCCCCCTCCCCGTACGCCCTGTCCGAACTGACTCTCTAGTGGCCATTTTGATGGTGGTCGTCGAGAAGTCGCAGTTTGACGACGCACCACACCGTGCTCTCTTTGCGATTGTTGTATTTGTTTCGTGTGGCGAACCGCTCGTATCGCCCCAAACAACGTCAGACCCCGTCTTCTACGTAGGGGTTAGGGGATGAGAAATCGAATCGGAGTGATTGTGTGTCGATTCGATTCACCTTTAGAACCACCACCACTACTAACACCAACAGTGGTGGTGCTCTGGTACTCTCCGACGCAGTCACGAATCAGTTTTACTCATCAGTCTGTCGTTTGAGTCGCGTCCGCGTGGTTGCTAGCGCTTGCGTGAAGCTTTCTGGATTGCTCTTTACAGTTGTGTTCTTATTCTTTGAGCCGCATTGAGTGTTTGTGTTTGTGTGTGTGCGAGCGTGTGCGCGCGCGCCTTATTTTCAAGGAGTTTTTTTTCCGGCGCCTTCGATATGTGCTTAATGAGCCTCAGTGGTGCTTAATACAAAACACAACAAAAAGCTAAGAAGTAAAAGTGAAACGTCTTTTGTGCGTTTGCGTCGTGCGCGTACACGGGTGATCGTCCGATCCCTTTACGGGTGTATGAGGAAGATAGTTGTTCGCTGTCTAGTGTTTTCCGGAGGAGCCATACCGGGACCCGGGAGTTTGATGTAAACCGCGGGCCGCACACTATTTCGCACCGTCCGCGCTAACGGAGCTGGCAAAATTGGGCCCACACTGCTACCGTTACCACCCGTGAGCATGAGCGTAGTGGCCGTCGTTGCGGTGGCCTATCGATACACTTGGAATCGCGAGATCGTGTTCAACTCCCAAAAGCTGGTGAAGAGACGACTGGTGGTGTGCCGCTGCCCCGAGCTTACTGCTGCTGCTGTCTGACTTCCTTTGCGAGTTAGAAATTCGGGGAACCCAGTGCGTTGGTATTGTAGGGATCCAGACAGTCAAACACGAGAAAAATATAAACGCTTAAGAAGCTGTATTGAGGAGGTTAAGCGCTATAGCACAATACTAATATTAATAGCTCTCTTTGCAGTTGTTTTTAAGGGCATTTATTTCTAAGTTAGTAGACGGCATTATCCCAAATCTCTTAACCCCTCTCCCGTTCTCTCCGGAAACGAGGCACAACAAAATAACGAAAACAGTAACAGAAGGATACGGAAAGGTTACAAAGCTCTAGCGACAAGGACTTGCCAAATTGAAATTTGCCAAATTTTAATTACGAACCGTTCATATACTCACACCGCACATAGAGTGAGTGCTAACGACCCATTGTGTGGCGCGCATTTGGTTTCTCATTTTTGGTAGGCAAACAATATATCTGTGATCAAAAATTGCTGTGCGTATATTTGTTTATAAATAATTTTCTAAATAATTTGTTTGCTCGTTTTATTCGTTTGTTTGTTTGTGTAGCGTACATTGTTAGTGTTTTAACCTATCTCGATACTGTGTGTGGTTGAACGGCCTGGTACGGCCCTTAAACAGAGCAGCGTTTCGCCGTTCCTCATCCTTTTCTTCTTTTATTCACGGACTTTTTTTACATAAGCGGAAGCAAAGAGGAGGGATCAGTGTTTTAGTCACTTCCCGGGAAAAAAGCTTCCCGGAGTAGTCGTTTGTGAAATTCTTGTGTGCCCATATTTTCGAAATCCCTGGTGGATATAATTAGCTTAGCAGCAAATTAAGAAAGTCGAAGTTTTTAGTACACTTAGCCGTATAGGATTATAGGATACGATTGTACGAGATTAATTTTAGATAATAATTGTAGCAAATACGCATTGTTTGCCATTGTTCTCTGGCGTGAAGAGTCGACAGGAAGTAATAAAGCAAACAATTAAAGCTTTTGTACTCAAGAAGCCACTCGAGAAGGGTCTAGACATTGGAAAACGTTTAACTGTTGTTGAACGTGAGCGAAATCGCCTTCACGCGTATCAGGTGAAAGGGAGCTTTAGTAAGACAGAGTAGAACGTACGCAACAATAGTTTGGTTCGAAAAAGCCCCACGCATAAGGAGTGTTGGCTTTGTATTATAGGCAAGTCAGCAGCAGCAGCAGCAGCAGCAGTAGTCCCAAAAACAGACACGAGAGAAGCCGATAGCCAAGATTACACACACACACAACTCTCGAAAAGGATTTCTCATAAATGCACGGTGCTTCGCTCATCATGCTGGACCAGATGGGAGCTTTGGAGAACACAAAAACTCATGTTTTTTGTTCTAGATTTAACTTGCTCACTTTTTATGAATTCTAACTTCTGTGCATCTCACACTCACTGCAAATTCTATTTTCCGTAGTTGATTCTCTCTACTGTTCATCTCCCATGGTGATGAGTATAACAATGTCTCTCTGCTTCAAGAGAATTAAAGCACCCTTACTCTGGCAACTTCGCAAGTCGCTCTACACGTATCATTCCTTAGGGACTGGGTGTTTTCTTTACAAAGCTTCCAAAGCTCATATTATCCTGAACACTGCGATAAACAACCGTGAACGATGTACATGCGCGAGAACGATTGAACTTGTTGGCGAGAATCGAAACGATTTTCTCTCTCCAGCAGACTCCATCCCGGTGAAAAGCTGTATGGAACATAATCCACAGCCTCCAAAATCCACAGATGAAAGAGGTGCGATGGTTTTTGCGAAGATTCTTTATGCGCCTTTATGGATCCATCACGCTTCGGTGGTGGCTAATGTATAACACAACAAAAGAAAAAAAGAACTTGCAGTGAGCTTGTTGTGGATTTGTGTGGACTTTCCGACGGCTCTACATGCTGATAAGTGGCAAAAATTCCACTATGGTATGGTTTATACAAGAATGATCCGGTTGATGCTACAACAACGTAACGTATACGGGCTCATATGCCCTGCACAGATGTGAAGGATTGTGCCCTATTGTACAAAACCTAAACCGCTTACATACACTCATTGGCTTGGCCTTATTTTATTGATTGACATTAGAGCATGGGCGATGAATGAGTGGGTAACGCACTACTGAACTGCGCAAATGATTAGGAGCTGTCTCTTGTTGGGTCGTCGGGTAGATTAGATTTCACCCAAAATTAGGTTACCGATAGAGGGCGCCCTGTGGTGGACATTGATCGAACAACGTTGAAACATCACCGACTGATAAACGTTCTCACAACCTGTTGAACAACTTACAGAAATTAAACACACAAAACCTGATCAGAATATGCGTCATTTCGGAGCTAGCTAGACCGTGAAAGGTTATTTGTATTTCTAAATTGAATTTCAATTAGTGTTGCGTAAAGTATGCGTCAATAATGCGCATACCACCATCAGGCGTTTGCTTCCGCCACGCTGGCGTTTTAGAACATAAAGTTCTAATATCATCGCTTAAAAAAACAGTGAGCATGAATGGAAAAGTGCTTTCCTACGTTGATTCGCACGCGCACGCACGCACGCTCTCGTGTTTTACTATTATTGAATAGCTGCTGGTGCTGGTTTTCCCACCAAATTATCATGAGGCAGAGATGCAATGCACATTTCCAGTCCGCCAGCCGTGCGTACCCTTGATCGATTTATAAACGAGAATCGTTACTACAAATGCCCCCCCGTCCCCGGAAGGGGTGCGGTGAGTTTGGAGCAAAGGTTTCCCCAAGCCTCTGTAAGGAAGTGCACCGGGAACCCATTAGTGCAAAACTGCATTATCAATGCAAATTTGTGATTAATTTCGATGTAGGTGGTTTGCTTGCGATACAGACCACAACCACTCCGGAATATGGATAAACGGTGGCGGTAAACTGGTCTATATATTTGATTTAAATGTTCCGTCCCGGTGTTTGAGCCGATCCGCAACTGGATCATGAGGTGGTGACATTTTTTCTACTCCCTTAAAACATCAACCGTAACCGTTGAACTAAATGGCGACGTTGGTGCTCTATATATACACATTCGAAACTGCATCAAACTGCATTTAACCAGTTTTGTTTTACGTATCCCGGCTTTGTGGGAGGGTCCTCTAGTATACCGGCGGGGCATCTCTGCGTAAGAAAGCGAATGCTGCCGTGGAATCTGAATCCCATAAAAGCCATGGCTGTGTGTTACACCTGTGCAAGAAGAGGGATTGTTTGCTGTGGTGTGGTGACTGTTCTTGGCCCCACAATGAGGAATTGTTTGCCATGGAACAGGTTTTTCATTCGACCGCCAGACTAGAGAGCGTATGTTCTACAAGGGTTGAAGTTGCACCGCGCTGTGGCACCGTCTCACCTGTGTGGTGGTCAGAGAATGGTTAGAGGCAGTGCGAGCGTTCCGGGCGTGTGTAACTGGAAGCTTGCTTGAAGTTCGCTTCGCTACCAATGAATATTTATTTACCGATAATCTGCGTCAAGTATAAGTACGCAGTTGGGTCGATCGGTGTTTCACTGCCTTTTGTAATCGGTCGCGAGATGGAAAGAGTCTTTACGAACCTGGGAGAGCAAAGGATAGGAAGGATTGCATGATCTACGGTGTATGTAATGGCTTTGTTTTTCTTGCAACTGGTAGAATTTTTCTTTTGAAAGTAGTCAACACACTTGCTACAAAGTATATTCACAACGAGTCAATCCGCACTAGCCTACCAATTCTCCAGGACTTACTTCCTTTAGAGTTAGGAAGTGTGAACCTCAGTAGCATAACCTTGGAACGCCGCTTAGCAAAAAATACACACATAAGCCAATAACCTTTGGTCACGCATTGGTTTGATGAAGCCACAAACTTCTCAAACTGGGCTTGTACGTGTGCATGCATGTTTGTGCAAGTTATCAATGAATTGACCTGCTGGCCTTGCCTTTCTATTTCTTCAATGTTTTGATTCGGAGCGAATTGAGGGCTTCTGAGTCCCCAAAAGTAGGTCAGTGTATGTATTTTAATGAGCTCATGTAAAGGAAATAAAGAAGCCGAAAGAAAGAGAGAGAGAGAGAGAAGCGTGAGTGAGAGCACGCCAAGTAGAATAAAATTTTAAAATGAAAAGGATCGGTAGCCGATCGTTATGATGAAATTGTGATCACTATGTCACTCAGCGTTTACTAGCAAATCCTTAGTCAGTGTCAAGCGCGATCAGCATATAATAATTACAACCTAATTATGTTGATGCGTGTTAGCATGAACACACCTTTTGTCGCCTTTAAATGGAGCTTCATTGCTGTATGATTTGCATGAACTTTTAACGTTTTTGTTTGGCTTACGTTATACGAAATATTGCTAAATCGATGTCTTATAAGCAGATTTGTTGTATGTGAAATGTCTATAATTTTATATTTAAATTTTTAACCAAGTAAAACTATCACGAAAACTGAACTTGAGGCTAAGAGCTCAGTAAAATTTAAACAAGGGATATTAGAATCTTCCTTGTGCATGCCAAACTATGATCGAAACATTGCATGAACTACACTTTTTCTTTTGATCTCCATAAATTAGATCGATCGTTTGAACGACTCAAAGTTCCCAGAGAGCCATAGAACACGTTTTAACAGTCGTTAATCAGTTGCTTGAAAAATGTAACGAAAGTATCTCTCGTGACAGACACATAACTAGCTCAATTTAAAAACATATACACTCGCATAGCGGCGGCAATCGATTGAAGCTGTCATACTGTGATCTAATGAGTTGATTGATCGATTAAGAAGCGAGCAGAATTTATTTTCCGTCCTACACTAATGGTTCGCTTTGTAGCGTGGACAACAACAGACTATGACTCCAAAATGGGAAGTTGTTTGAATTTTCACGTGTATTGTTCATGGCACGGGAAAAGCAAAAAAAAAAATCCTACTTGCGGAATGAAACGACCTATGACCACCACCCTACAAGACCTTGCACATAGTATTACAGTATGGACGCGGAAATTTATAATGCGCTACATCGAACCCTTGAACAGGTCAACGACATCAAGATGATGACCTGACGGACGACGATTGGCGAAATAAACACCCCACTCGCTGTTTATAATATATTTTTTCTATACTAGCTTTCGAGAAACATTTCTAATGCTACGCCAAAGCTCTGAATATAGAATTAGAATTGTGGAGCTTTAATAGAAAAATGCGTCAAATTAACTTTGTTGCATGACCCCCTAACCATGAACCACGCGATGCGAAAGGATGTCGATGCCACCGTGTGATCGGCAAAGGAAGACCATTGTCCCCGAAATTGATGCATCCTCCTGATAATGCAATGGAAGATGTATACCGACGTAGCGAAAGAAGAAAGCTTCCCTGAGTGTGTAGTATGGGAGCATTCTCGGTTCTCTCGGTGTTTCGTTTGCTTTTTTTAAGGCTAAGCACTCCATCGCCCATGTGTGTGTGTGTCATTGGCAAATCTCCTATTTATTGTCTAACCTCTGGGCGAGGATGGTTCAAGATCGTGCACCACCGCAGCCGCCGCCGCCGCCCGTCCTTATCATCGTGGGGGTAGGCACCACCGATAAGCGGTGCTGATGATGTTGATGATGATGGAAGAATCCGTACCACACTGAACCTCTCGCCGTGAACAATCGAGGAACCGAGCGCCCGATTCGGTGGCATAAGGAGCATTAGTTCGCAGCCGACCGCTAGTGTGCGCTGTTGTAGTGTTGCAAGCGAAAGATTTCGATGGGCGAAAGAAAGCTTACTTACCCGGGCCGGATTAACGTATCGTGTGATTATTGTAACATGTGTGTGATGATCGATCGTAGCTAAGCCGTGCTGGAATCTTCCTTATTACGTTCTTGTCGAAAAGGGTTTTGGACAAGCAATCCTCGCTTTTTAGACAAGTAGTGAATAATTACAGGCGCAGTCACATAGACTTCGACAGTGACCGACACAGGGTATATGTGAAGAGGAGCTGCCCTCTAGTTTTCCTCGCGATTCCCCACTACAGTCGATAGTGCAGACAACAGACACCCGCTTGTGTCAATGAAGATAAACGCTTACGAACTGCTGCACGGTTGTTTGCCGGGTGTTGGAACGCCGTTCTCATCCACGTCGTCATCGTCGTCATTGCGTCCGATCTGTGACGGGCTGGTACACTGCTGTACGGTATCCCGGGACTGTCGGTGTTGCTGCTGTTGCTACTGTGCAGGCGGTGCCCCCGGTCTGCATCAGATTCCTCGTGCCGAATCGCGCGAGCAACGCAAAAGCCTGACGCTGCACATAACGAGCGGAAATGTTTAACTATCACTTTCCCCGCGAAGGTAGGCTGAAGGGATGAACGAGGCTCGTTTCCGCCGTCGCCGTTGGTGGTGCGATGCTGTGTTTTGAGAGTTCCGTGGCCGACAGAGCCGACTTTGGTGAGTGAGCCAAAGTCGATCGAGACAGAGAGAAAGTGGGTGGCTATGAAAAATGGGACGGGTTTTTTGTCGACGAATTTTGAGATTTGGAGACCACAAAATCATACTGAAAGAAGTAATATTTAATTATTTCGAAACTCTCAAATACAGCGTTGCATCGGTAGATCATATCATTGTCCTCCGCCGGGCCCATCTTGGACAAGGCACAAAGAGGCAAAACGCATACGACGGCCTTATCATATGTGCACTAAGCATACGCAGCATAAACTTTCGAGCCATGGTTTGTTGCCAAGGGGTGCATCAATTCATACCGAATGGCCCTAACGGACCACGGCTATCATATCGCGAAAATCAAACTGTTTGACGGAATAGTAATCTTATCGTTGCTTATCGCGTTTTCTCAGCGAAGGAAAATTAAGCTACATTCGTTTGGTGCGAATGAGAAGGGCTGAGTGGGTTGGTTGTAATGAGTTGGAGTGTAAAACCAACAAGATTATATTGCTGCCTGCATTCCAATGATACTGTGATTCATACATGATGTGGACATAAGCATTTCTTCACCTTTAACCCGCACCTTTTCCGGCGAGTTGTTTTGGTACAGGGCTTTTGTTCGTTCTACAATGCTTATCAATCTTTTTCAGTCAGAATACATTTTCTCGAATACCAACAAGATTATATTGCTGCCTGCATTCCAATGATACTGTGATTCATACATGATGTGGACATAAGCATTTCTTCACCTTTAACCCGCACCTTTTCCGGCGAGTTGTTTTGGTACAGGGCTTTTGTTCGTTCTACAATGCTTATCAATCTTTTTCAGTCAGAATACATTTTCTCGAATTTTTGTTTGCTTCTTTTGCACCCTAGATGAAGTCTTGTTGAATCACGATGGCTAGATGACCATCGACAGCAGTTGCATTGACGTCTAGTGATAAAAATGCACAACAGGGCTGGCTGATACACGGTCAAAGGTAGTGATTATAGGGGGAAAAAAGCCGGTTTGATGAACGGACCAAATTTTGTCGATCTGGTTTGAGCTGGAATCGGTGGTCTTATCACTTGTCTTGTTTCTACCTGACCGTATCTGCCCGAAAAGCGCGACGTGTTTCTTTTATTTATAACACAACGGATTTTATTGTTGAAGGGAAAGGTTTTCTGCTATCTTTACCACCCAATACAATCGTGGCCACGATCGTTGCGGGGGAATTGTTTTTGATTATGGAAACGCTCAATACAGGGTTTTCGTGTACGAAACCGAAGTACGAACTCGTTTTGTACATCATACAGAAGATAAAAATCAACAAAGCTAAAGTTTAATCCTGTCTATATCTGAAACTGTAACAGCATACGACATCCCAATTGCAGAATTCTGTGGAATTGTTCAAATGTATCAAAACTAGTCTTCTACTGTATCTATATCCTTGTCTTATTAGGTGATGTTGTAGTTCCAGTTTTTCATGGGCCAGAACTTTATTTATTCATTATTTTTTTTTTTAGTTTTGTTCTCTAACGAAACTGGCAACAAAACAGGTTTCTGAGTTTTGTTCTGGATAAAAATATATATATTTTAAGGTGAATGAATGCACTTCTGTTGCACTTTCTCGATACCTTTTAAGATTAAAAAGAAATCGATTATTCTGTAAAGAAGTTATTTCTAAAGCGACTTATAACTAAAATGAACCTTTTCTTATCACTTCTACTTTTAGATCTATGCTACGATGACAAGCTGAAGATACCGTCGAGCGAATCCGTGCTGCTAGGTAGCTACGGTCCGCTGCCGACAGTTGTAGAGGATGAATTTTACGATTTTCCGTTGCAACCGGAGGCAAAGGCCGCCCAGCCGAGCGGTCCCGAAACGCTGATGGAATTCGAAAGTGTGTCCGGCAACATGGAGCTGATGAACCATCTGACACCACCGCAGACGCCGCCACAAACGACGTCATTTGGTGGTGTCGTTGGTTGCGTCCTTCCAATGCAGTCGTCGCTGCATGCTGTCCCGTTACCGCAACAGCAGGAACAGTTTCAACCGTTGTACGCACCGCAGCCGCATGTGCAGTCCTTGCTGCAACAACAACAGCAGGTGTCCTTCCAGGGTGCCAACGTTACCACTACCACCGATTACTACATCATGGACGAGTATTCTACCATGACATCGCAGCAGATCGGAGCCGGTGGCAACATGCAGCAACAGCAGCAACAGCAGCAAACAGCTGTCCCGATGGAACCACTGCAGCAAGTACCCGATGACATCGCTACCACTTCGTTCAACTTCGACCTAAACTACACTCCGCAGCAGTTGAGCGAGATGGCAAAAATCATGCGCAGCCTGCAGCTTCCACTCGAGGTAGAGGAAGACCCGTCGTACCATGATGACGAGTCGTGCGGATTTTCCGAGGCCGGTTCGATCGAGAATGGTGGAGATTCGCTGTCGCCGGGTTCGTCTGCTTCCTCCATGGTTGCTCATTCGCCCGTCTACAGCGATTCGGCCGAATCGTCCGCTTACTACGGTAGCCGCAGCAACGATGGTGACGATGAGGACTGGAGCCCGTCGAAAACGAAGAAGCTGAACGTGCGTAATGGCGGTGCCGTTATGAAGAAGCGACCGAATGGTGGCAGCGGCGGCAGTGGCCGTGGTATCGAGGAGAAAAAGTCGCGAAAAAAGGAGCAGAACAAGAACGCTGCGACACGCTACCGCCAGAAGAAGAAGGCCGAAATCGAAGAGATTCTTATTGAGGAGGAGAAGCTGCGCGAAAGGAATGACGAGCTGAAGAGCCGTTCGCAGGATCTTGGACGCGAGATAAGCTGCATCAAGAAGCTGATGCGCGAGTTTTGCCGGAACAAGGGTTTACTGTGAAGTCAAAAATCGATTCAATAGAAACAAAGGCACATTTGTGCATCTCTCTCTCTCTCTTTTATCATAAATTGAACGACAAGAAACAGACCCACATTATTTAACACGGCAAGAGTAAAGCAATATAAAAAAGCGTGCAGCTCTGAAGTAAAAGCGAAAATGAAAAAAAAAACCCTTTAAAATACTTACATTCACGTACCTTCTTGTAGCGACAGAGAGATACCGGTGGGTAATCGTCGTTAATACGTATGTCCTGTCGATTCAAAGCGTCCAGAGCTACTACTCTGCTTGCGGTGTTAGATCACGTCCGAGATTTGATGCCGGTTTGTAGATGGTACAACATATAGGATGCATTAGTTTTAAAAGCAAAACAACCATATCTTCATTCCTTTCGCGGACGGCGAGAATACTGCACGAATGCCCTCCCCGTGCTGAAAAGCGAGACTTATTGTTAGACGAACGGTCGTGAGAAGTCGAAGAATCTTAGAACAGAGAATGTCGTAGGGTTGGAGTTGACGGCAGCATACAGTATGCGTCGGAAGGTGAAGGGCAAATTGTACTACCCAAGTGAGAGCTCATCCCGTTCGCACGTAATGCGTTATGCAGCAGCCGCCCCATGCTGTCGGAGGTCGTTTGTTCTATTGATCCATTCTCACCACACCATTGCAGTTAATCGTAAGGAAAGTCGAGCGAGCGATTTCAGAAATCGGAATCGGAATACATCGTCGCTAGTGGACATTATTTTAGCCGTACAACAACATACAACGTTTCGGGTACCATCGATTTTGTTTTACATCGTGTACCGGCTTTGCTAACAAAACGAGACGCAACGAGAACCGGGACGCTTTCTGTGTATGACGTGCAGTGTGATGCTGGGCCGAAGCTCTGCAGAACGGTGACCGTGCGGTTCTCGTGGTGCCTACGTTGGAGAGATCTGGCAGAATCGTATTGAATATTGCTTTACATATTTGTGGTAATAATACTAATGGCAGGCAACATTAAAATTGTAAAAAATGTGTTATTTTCGGATACAAGGAGAAAAACAAGGTCCACATCCACATACACCATATTACATTTGTATTTTACGTTTTTAACTAATAAGGCACAAACCAGACAGACTAAATTCAATACGATGTGTGTAACACAGAAAGGATAAAATGAAGATCACAGAAAATAAAATCCCGTATATTTTTTTTTATCGAAAAAACCCTACCAACGGGGAAAGAAAACATGTTGTTAGTTCTTGCTATCGGAGAAACAAGGATCGATCGTCGTGGCCGATCAGGAAAGAGGTTAGTAAAATCGCGTTGAGTTGAGTGTGTGTGTGTGTGTGTGTTTGATTTTAAATCGATGAGATGAGATCATCATCGGCAATAGGGAGGTGGGAGGTATCAGTATTTTAATTAAATATTATTCAACAGTTGCCTTGATTTGCTTTTCTGCACACACACACATACACACACCAATATATCATGTAATAAGAATTTAATAATTTTGAATGGATTACAAAATATCTTATAACAAAAAACAATCAGGTAAAGAGGATACTTTTCTTTACGTGTTTCGGAATGAATGTTTTGCCTTACGCTGCACTTTTAGCCTGCTTTGTAATACTCCAACACTGGGATACTCGTTCCCATGGAAATCGATCGTCCATCCTTGCTGAAGATATCCTTATTACGCTGCAACCACAGACTTCCAGTTACATCGACGGCCTTCAAGCGTTTGGCATGCTCTAAAAATACATCCATCTCTTGCACATTGAGCGAAAAGCAGTAGCTTAAATCCAGCTGTTCCAGATCGTTCGCCGTGGTCCATTGTTTGAAAAATTCACCCAACAGGTTCGTGTTGCCCGGTATGGCCAATGTGTGCAGCTTAAGTGGGCGCGCTCGCAGAAACTCACCCAAACTATCGTCGGTTAGATCACAGCGTCCCAAATCCAGATGGAGCAACGTATCCAACAGTACGGCCAGCGATCGTAACTGCTGCTTGTTTAGGATCGTATAGTTGATGGTAAGGTGGCGCAGGTTCGTACAGTGTGCTGCTATACTGTCCACAATATGCTGTTTCAGGGTTTCGTTCATGATGTACCCACCGGAAAACCGGAAAGCTTCCAGCGTTGGTCCGAGACTGGCAAACACGTTGCGCAAATATTCTGGATAGTTATCGCGACTCGCCACGCTGCGGTAGTCGAGCTCGAAGTGGCGTATTTTGCGCAGGTGTCGTTGGCAAACGTGTAAAAAGCGTGGGCAGACGGAAGACAGCACTAGCAGCTCGTTGAAGCAGAAGTAGGAAAATATTTCCATCAGTGAATCCTCGTCCAACGCAAGTAGCTCCATTTCATGGCAGAAGCACCAGGATGGAGGATTACAGAACGACGAACAAACAGTACGATACGGTAAGCTGTACAAAAGGTTGCGTGTTTTGTTTACGTTGACAATCATATGATCGGCCGCTTGTTTAGGTTTGGCAAAACATCAAAGTTGCAGGGTTACTGCCCGAATTTGTAAAAGGGATGGAATTTACTTCAAGTAACGTGTGGCGTCGTGCTTAATGTTTTGCAACACGATTACAAAAGAGTGTAAAATTAAATCATACATAAAAGTTATTTGAGAAGAATGCTCCCGCCGCCACCCATGACAGCAACGCATTTCAGATAACTTCAACTTCGCCAGATATTTAACCATGTGATTGAAGTCTTCAATACGTACCCTAATCATTGTATCCTACCAGATTTGGTCACCGTCAGGAAATCTTGCGTGAATTTAATGCATGCTTGTGTCGTAGTGAGAACTTCCAGATCATTGTACAAAGTTCTTAATTTTCACCGTTTTACCGGATGTCGCTACTTAGGTTACTATCCCAAATTACGATCGTGCCAAGGTTTCGGGATCGTTGTTGTTGACTTATCCTTTGCTGCCTAATTGGACTGTATCCCCGTAATCTCCAGAAAACGGGTCTGTCTTAATATAAATCATTAATCTTCTGTTCTTCTTCTTCTTCTTCTTTCTTGGCCTAACGACCTCTTAAGGTCATGTCTGCCATTTCTGGCTTACTAGACTTACTGTTACCGCATAGTTGGATAAATCAGTCCTCACTATGGGGGGACGGCCCAGATGAGACTTGAACTCTGGTTTTATCGTGTGAAGACCGGTGCCGCTGTCGCAACTACCACCGGGCCGCCATAAATCATAAATCATAAGGGCCTTTATCTAACTCTCAGGATTGGTGCTCATCTCTCGGATGATGCTTTCTATGTACATGCCGTAAAACTTACTTCAGAAAAAAAAAATATTAAAAGTGTCCAACGACATATGTCTAAAACAAACTCGGTTCTATTATAGGTTGATTGCAATTTTTATTTCTTCAATTCAGCTTATCCGTTGCGAATCCAGTTTCCGATCAAGCTGGCACCAATACTGATAAGAGGTCCCCAGAAGCGTCCATTCGGTCCAGCCTTCAGTTCTGCCAACACCTGCTCGTCAGATCTGCTCTCCGCCTTTGCCTCCACTGTACCCTCATCGCCCTTGCCTTGACTCGCTGCTTCTTCAGGTGCGGGTTGTGGGTAGGCTCATATGTGCACTAAGCATACGCAGCATAAACTTTCGAGCCATGGTTTGTTGCCAAGGGGTGCATCGATTCATACCCGAATGGCCCTAACGGACCACGGCTATCATATCGCGAACATCAAACTGTTTGACGGAATAGTAAACTTATCGTTGCTTATCGCGTTTTCTCAGCGAAGGAAAATTAAGCTACATTCGTTTGGTGCGAATGAGAAGGGCTGAGTGGGTTGGTTGTAATGGGTTGGAGTGTAAAACCAACAAGATTATGTTGCTGCCTGCATTCTAATGATACTGTGATTCATACATGTTGTGGACATAAGCATTTCTTCACCTTTAACCCGCACCTTTTCCGGAGAGTTGTTTTGGTACAGGGCTTTTGTTCGTATTGTAAAACGCTTATCAATATTTTTCAGTCAGAATACATTTTCTCGATATTTTGTTTGCTTCTTTTGCACCCTAGATGAAGTCTTGTTGAATCACGATGGCTAGATGACCATCGACAGCAGTTGCATTGACGTCTAGTGATAAAAATGCACAACAGGGCTGGCTGATACACGGTCAAAGGTAGTGATTATAGGGGGAAAAAAGCCGGTTTGATGAACGGACCAAATTTTGTCGATCTGGTTTGAGCTGGAATCGGTGGTCTTATCACTTGTCTTGTTTCTACCTGACCGTATCTGCCCGAAAAGCGCGACGTGTTTCTTTTATTTATAACACAACGGATTTTATTGTTGAAGGGAAAGGTTTTCTGCTATCTTTACCACCCAATACAATCGTGGCCACGATCGTTGCGGGGGAATTGTTTTTGATTATGGAAACGCTCAATACAGGGTTTTCGTGTACGAAACCGAAGTACGAACTCGTTTTGTACGTCATACAGAAGATAAAAATCAACAAATCTGAAGTTTGATCCTGTCTATAACTGAAACTGTAACAGCATACGACATCCAAATTGCAGAATTCTGTGGAATTGTTCAAATGTATCAAAACTGGTCTTCTATTGTATCTATATCCTTGTCTTATTAGGTGATGTTGTAGTTCCAGTTTTTCATGGGCCAGAACTTTATTTATTCATTATTTTTTTTTTTAGTTTTGTTCTCTAACGAAACTGGCAACAAAACAGGTTTCTGAGTTTTGTTCTGGATAAAAATATATATATTTTAAGGTGAATGAATGCACTTCTGTTGCACTTTCTCGATACCTTTTAAGATTAAAAAGAAATCGATTATTCTGTAAAGAAGTTATTTCTAAAGCGACTTATAACTAAAATGAACCTTTTCTTATCACTTCTACTTTTAGATCTATGCTACGATGACAAGCTGAAGATACCGTCGAGATATATATTTTAAGGTGAATGAATGCACTTCTGTTGCACTTTCTCGATACCTTTTAAGATTAAAAAGAAATCGATTATTCTGTAAAGAAGTTATTTCTAAAGCGACTTATAACTAAAATGAACCTTTTCTTATCACTTCTACTTTTAGATCTATGCTACGATGACAAGCTGAAGATACCGTCGAGCGAATCCGTGCTGCTAGGTAGCTACGGTCCGCTGCCGACAGTTGTAGAGGATGAATTTTACGATTTTCCGTTGCAACCGGAGGCAAAGGCCGCCCAGCCGAGCGGTCCCGAAACGCTGATGGAATTCGAAAGTGTGTCCGGCAACATGGAGCTGATGAACCATCTGACACCACCGCAGACGCCGCCACAAACGACGTCATTTGGTGGTGTCGTTGGTTGCGTCCTTCCAATGCAGTCGTCGCTGCATGCTGTCCCGTTACCGCAACAGCAGGAACAGTTTCAACCGTTGTACGCACCGCAGCCGCATGTGCAGTCCTTGCTGCAACAACAACAGCAGGTGTCCTTCCAGGGTGCCAACGTTACCACTACCACCGATTACTACATCATGGACGAGTATTCTACCATGACATCGCAGCAGATCGGAGCCGGTGGCAACATGCAGCAACAGCAGCAACAGCAGCAAACAGCTGTCCCGATGGAACCACTGCAGCAAGTACCCGATGACATCGCTACCACTTCGTTCAACTTCGACCTAAACTACACTCCGCAGCAGTTGAGCGAGATGGCAAAAATCATGCGCAGCCTGCAGCTTCCACTCGAGGTAGAGGAAGACCCGTCGTACCATGATGACGAGTCGTGCGGATTTTCCGAGGCCGGTTCGATCGAGAATGGTGGAGATTCGCTGTCGCCGGGTTCGTCTGCTTCCTCCATGGTTGCTCATTCGCCCGTCTACAGCGATTCGGCCGAATCGTCCGCTTACTACGGTAGCCGCAGCAACGATGGTGACGATGAGGACTGGAGCCCGTCGAAAACGAAGAAGCTGAACGTGCGTAATGGCGGTGCCGTTATGAAGAAGCGACCGAATGGTGGCAGCGGCGGCAGTGGCCGTGGTATCGAGGAGAAAAAGTCGCGAAAAAAGGAGCAGAACAAGAACGCTGCGACACGCTACCGCCAGAAGAAGAAGGCCGAAATCGAAGAGATTCTTATTGAGGAGGAGAAGCTGCGCGAAAGGAATGACGAGCTGAAGAGCCGTTCGCAGGATCTTGGACGCGAGATAAGCTGCATCAAGAAGCTGATGCGCGAGTTTTGCCGGAACAAGGGTTTACTGTGAAGTCAAAAATCGATTCAATAGAAACAAAGGCACATTTGTGCATCTCTCTCTCTCTCTTTTATCATAAATTGAACGACAAGAAACAGACCCACAGATTCAAAGCGTCCAGAGCTACTACTCTGCTTGCGGTGTTAGATCACGTCCGAGATTTGATGCCGGTTTGTAGATGGTACAACATATAGGATGCATTAGTTTTAAAAGCAAAACAACCATATCTTCATTCCTTTCGCGGACGGCGAGAATACTGCACGAATGCCCTCCCCGTGCTGAAAAGCGAGACTTATTGTTAGACGAACGGTCGTGAGAAGTCGAAGAATCTTAGAACAGAGAATGTCGTAGGGTTGGAGTTGAAGGCAGCATACAGTATGCGTCGGAAGGTGAAGGGCAAATTGTACTACCCAAGTGAGAGCTCATCCCGTTCGCACGTAATGCGTTATGCAGCAGCCGCCCCATGCTGTCGGAGGTCGTTTGTTCTATTGATCCATTCTCACCACACCATTGCAGTTAATCGTAAGGAAAGTCGAGCGAGCGATTTCAGAAATCGGAATCGGAATACATCGTCGCTAGTGGACATTATTTTAGCCGTACAACAACATACAACGTTTCGGGTACCATCGATTTTGTTTTACATCGTGTACCGGCTTTGCTAACAAAACGAGACGCAACGAGAACCGGGACGCTTTCTGTGTATGACGTGCAGTGTGATGCTGGGCCGAAGCTCTGCAGAACGGTGACCGTGCGGTTCTCGTGGTGCCTACGTTGGAGAGATCTGGCAGAATCGTATTGAATATTGCTTTACATATTTGTGGTAATAATACTAATGGCAGGCAACATTAAAATTGTAAAAAATGTGTTATTTTCGGATACAAGGAGAAAAACAAGGTCCACATCCACATACACCATATTACATTTGTATTTTACGTTTTTAACTAATAAGGCACAAACCAGACAGACTAAATTCAATACGATGTGTGTAACACAGAAAGGATAAAATGAAGATCACAGAAAATAAAATCCCGTATATTTTTTTTTAATCGAAAAAACCCTACCAACGGGGAAAGAAAACATGTTGTTAGTTCTTGCTATCGGAGAAACAAGGATCGATCGTCGTGGCCGATCAGGAAAGAGGTTAGTAAAATCGCTTTGAGTTGAGTGTGTGTGTGTGTGTGTTTGATTTTAAATCGATGAGATGAGATCATCATCGGCAATAGGGAGGTGGGAGGTATCAGTATTTTAATTAAATATTATTCAACAGTTGCCTTGATTTGCTTTTCTGCACACACACACCAATATATCATGTAATAAGAATGTAATAATTTTGAATGGATTACAAAATATCTTATAACAAAAAACAATCAGGTAAAGAGGATACATACTTTTCTTTGCCTGTTTCGGAATGAATGTTTTGCCTTACGCTGCACTTTTAACCTGCTTTGTAATACTCCAACACTGGGATACTCGTTCCCATGGAAATCGATCGTCCATCCTTGCTGAAGATATCCTTATTACGCTGCAACCACAGACTTCCAGTTACATCGACGGCCTTCAAGCGTTTGGCATGCTCTAAAAATACATCCATCTCTTGCACATTGAGCGAAAAGCAGTAGCTTAAATCCAGCTGTTCCAGATCGTTCGCCGTGGTCCATTGTTTGAAAAATTCACCCAACAGGTTCGTGTTGCCCGGTATGGCCAATGTGTGCAGCTTAAGTGGGCGCGCTCGCAGAAACTCACCCAAACTATCGTCGGTTAGATCACAGCGTCCCAAATCCAGATGGAGCAACGTATCCAACAGTACGGCCAGCGATCGTAACTGCTGCTTGTTTAGGATCGTATAGTTGATGGTAAGGTGGCGCAGGTTCGTACAGTGTGCTGCTATACTGTCCACAATATGCTGTTTCAGGGTTTCGTTCATGATGTACCCACCGGAAAACCGGAAAGCTTCCAGCGTTGGTCCGAGACTGGCAAACACGTTGCGCAAATATTCTGGATAGTTATCGCGACTCGCCACGCTGCGGTAGTCGAGCTCGAAGTGGCGTATTTTGCGCAGGTGTCGTTGGCAAACGTGTAAAAAGCGTGGGCAGACGGAAGACAGCACTAGCAGCTCGTTGAAGCAGAAGTAGGAAAATATTTCCATCAGTGAATCCTCGTCCAACGCAAGTAGCTCCATTTCATGGCAGAAGCACCAGGATGGAGGATTACAGAACGACGAACAAACAGTACGATACGGTAAGCTGTACAAAAGGTTGCGTGTTTTGTTTACGTTGACAACCATATGATCGGTCGCTTGTTTAGGTTTGGCAAAACATCAAAGTTGCAGGGTTACTGCCCGAATTTGTAAAAGGGATGGAATTTACTTCAAGTAACGTGTGGCGTCGTGCTTAATGTTTTGCAACACGATTACAAAAGAGTGTAAAATTAAATCATACATAAAAGTTATTTGAGAAGAATGCTCCCGCCGCCACCCATGACAGCAACGCATTTCAGATAACTTCAACTTCGCCAGATATTTAACCATGTGATTGAAGTCTTCAATACGTACCCTAATCATTGTATCCTACCAGATTTGGTCACCGTCAGGAAATCTTGCGTGAATTTAATGCATGCTTGTGTCGTAGTGAGAACTTCCAGATCATTGTACAAAGTTCTTAATTTTCACCGTTTTACCGGATGTCGCTACTTAGGTTACTATCCCAAATTACGATCGTGCCAAGGTTTCGGGATCGTTGTTGTTGACTTATCCTTTGCTGCCTAATTGGACTGTATCCCCGTAATCTCCAGAAAACGGGTCTGTCTTAATATAAATCATTAATCTTCTGTTCTTCTTCTTCTTCTTCTTTCTTGGCCTAACGACCTCTTAAGGTCATGTCTGCCATTTCTGGCTTACTAGACTTACTGTTACCGCATAGTTGGATAAATCAGTCCTCACTATGGGGGGACGGCCCAGATGAGACTTGAACTCTGGTTTTATCGTGTGAAGACCGGTGCCGCTGTCGCAACTACCACCGGGCCGCCATAAATCATAAATCATAAGGGCCTTTATCTAACTCTCAGGATTGGTGCTCATCTCTCGGATGATGCTTTCTATGTACATGCCGTAAAACTTACTTCAGAAAAAAAAAATATTAAAAGTGTCCAACGACATATGTCTAAAACAAACTCGGTTCTATTATAGGTTGATTGCAATTTTTATTTCTTCAATTCAGCTTATCCGTTGCGAATCCAGTTTCCGATCAAGCTGGCACCAATACTGATAAGAGGTCCCCAGAAGCGTCCATTCGGTCCGGCCTTCAGTTCTGCCAACACCTGCTCGTCAGATCTGCTCTCCGCCTTTGCCTCCACTGTACCCTCATCGCCCTTGCCTTGACTCGCTGCTTCTTCAGGTGCGGGTTGTGGGTAGGCCTGGCAGATGCACAGCACCGCGAACAGGGCAAGCAGGATTGCGAATGCGTACTTCATGTTGTTTCCTATCGAGTGTAAAGCTGTCGATGATCTTTCCGATTGACTGGCTTTGCTTTTATACAAA
Organism: Anopheles maculatus; assembly: GCA_002091835.1. Taxonomy (NCBI): domain Eukaryota; kingdom Metazoa; phylum Arthropoda; class Insecta; order Diptera; family Culicidae; genus Anopheles; species Anopheles maculatus. The sequence goes on from KZ062602.1 coordinate 54,127, forward strand.
AATTGAACAATATATGACCTTCGTAGACCATTATCAAAGTATATAAAACTGAATAAAAACATACGTAAATGTTGTTACAGTTTGTACAAGAGGTATAACATCTGCGACAAATTTTCCGCATCGTCAGTAAATCGCATTACAGTATTGAATTTTCTAAAAGAATCTTTTAACATCATTTACATCTGTTTTTAGAAATACTGCTAGGCTATACAGAACATGAATACAAAAAAAAAATACATCTGTTTTACTAAGACGTGTAACATCAAAGCACCTGTATTTGAATAAACACTTCCTTTCTTAAGCCTGTTCGCTTAATAATAATACTAATGCTTCAAATATATGCCATACAAAAAACTGTTTTATCGTTAGTTTCTTTATTCCGAAATTCTGACTCTAATCTGACTAAAGAAATGATAAGATAGGTTAAATTATGTTCTATTTTCTCTAGATAAGTACAATCTACACAAGTTTATTATGTTTTCAATAAGGATGTTCAAATAGTCTTAAAAGCTAAAATTAAAGTAAATGAATGAGTGGAATTAGAATGGAAGGAGATATGGGCTCGAAGACGATTTGGAAAGGAAGTGAGGCCGCCAATTATCCCCTTAGTGAAATAAGCAAAATTAGCAAAAGAAGATACTGGAATTCATCCAGAAGATGGTTTATTTCGAATTTAGAGCAACAAGATAAGACACACAGATTAAGTGGTCAAGTTCACTTCCAGGCTTTGACAGACAATTCCTTGTTCCCAGTAGAACAAGACAGACGCTCATGATGTTTCAGGACTTTCCACAAGGGCCCTAATACGAGGCGCCTTGCACGAAGTCCTTTATATGAGACAACTGACGTGGCCCCTTATAATATTTGCTATATCATGCAGTATTGCGTGTCACGTGAGTTTTGTACTTGTCATAAAGTTTAGTATTTTAGTGCACGGTTGAGAACACAACAATATTTTATTGTGACGATTTCTCTACCATATTACATATTATCCAGAAAAAATGATATGTCACCGGGGGCGGCCCGGTGGTGATGCGACAGCGGCGCCGGTCTTCATACGGCAGGACCGGGGTTCAAGTCTCATCTGGGCCGTTCCCCCATAGTGAGGATTGACTAACCAACTATGCGGTATCAATTAGTCTAGTAAGCCAGAAATGGCAGGCATGACCTTAAGAGGTCGTTAGGCCAAGAAAGAAGAAGAAAAAGATATGTCGACAATCCTCATTCTTTGCGCTATTTCATTTAAATCCGTCAAGTTTTTCCACATTTTAATTCCTAAAATAAGGCGCATCTTCCTCCCCGTACGCAGCTACAGGTAAAACAAAGTCACAAGCGGTGGCTAGACTAAAGTTGAGGCAAGCGCGATCAATGCGCGAACGCTTCATTTTTCCTGCAATGCAGGATCGAGGCGCGAAGTCAGGAGCGCGAAATTTGACAGTTCGCTCATAAAAAAAATAGATCGCGCTTGCCTCAACTTTAGTCTAGCCACCGCTACAGAAAGCTAATAATAGCAGGTTGTAGTGCCTAAGAAGAAGAAGAAGACGTATAGTAAGTTGTATTGAAAGCTCATGTACTTTCTTTCTATCTGTCGCTTTGCTATTGACTTATTTCTTTTGTCCTTTTTTTTCTTCTAAAAAGGCCTTTCATAGACCTGCCCTTATCATGCCAACCGCCCATTTATGGGATGGTATAGCACACATCTTTATAAAACAGATGTAAATGACGGCGAAAGATTCTTCTGTAATGCGATTCGCTGATGATGCGGAAAATTTGTCGCAGATGTTATACCTCTTGTACAAACTGTTACAACATTTACGCATGTTTTATTCAGTTTTATCTACTGTGATAATGATCTGCGAAGGTCATATACTGTTCAATTTCAGTATAAAAGCACAGCCAGTCAGACGGGAAGATCATCGACAGCTTTACACTCGATAGGAAACAACATGAAGTACGCATTCGCAATCCTGCTTGCCCTGTTCGCGGTACTGTGCATCTGCCAGGCCTACCCACAACCCGCACCAGAGGAAGCTACGGCCCAGGCCAATGGCGCTGAGACAAACACAGAGGCAAAGGCGGACGGCAAGTCTGACGAGCAGTTGGTGGCTGAACTGAAGGCTGGACCGAATGGACGCTTCTGGGGAGCTCTTATCAGTATTGGTGCCAGCCTGATCGGAAACTGGATTCGCAACGGATAAACTGACTTGAAGAAATAAAATTTACACTTAAACTATAATAGAACCGAGTTTGTTTTAGGTATATGTCGCTAGAGACTTTTCGATAGTGCGTAGTAATCAAATATGGCGATCCTTCTCAATGCTAATCACACCACAATATCCAGCACTGTTGCATAAACAATTCATATTATTTTTCTTCAACAGAAGATTTCATGAAGATCTTCTACAACAGAGGTTGTAGTGCCAGAGAAGAGAGAAGAGATAAACGAAAAATAGGTATCAAATTTGCTTTAATGCGCTCCAAATGTAATTGCAGGAATGAATGATATTAAAGATCATATCGGAACATGATATGAATGATGTTATAGACCCTTTTAAAGATATCTTTACAAAAGATTACTAAATTCGGTTTGGGCACCGACACAAGTTTTCACAGGCCAAGGGCTGGGTATTGATTCCCGTCCGAACCGCCTCTCCGTCCCGCCTAGGCAGGATGGACTGTTCATCTACGGGTAAAAAGAAGTCAAGGAATGCTAGCAATAGCAGACTTCGACCTTCCCAGGATGTAGAGCCACTTATATTCATATAAACATAATAGTTTTTGAATGAAAAAATTATAAATTTTTGTTTTGTTTCCTTAAAGTTGTAGTAGTTTTTCACTGAAATTAGTTTTCAGGCATGTACATATATAGAAAGTTAAATCATAATATGCATCCGGTACAGCAGTTTGATTTCTTACATGGATAATGATTCAAAGCGTGGATAAATAAAATAAATAAAGCGTCAAAAACGATCGATGGAGTTATTATTAAGCTATGCAACTCAAGAACTTTCGAATCGCCTGGTCTTCTGAGCTCATATATAACTTGGAATTCATCAACGATGATCCTATAATCGAGGCACTAACATCCAAATCAATATGTCACATGGTAACACGAAACCATATGTAGTATATTTAATTGTGGGAACAACGGAGAGGCTGTTAATAGTGGAACGATATAAGTTGGTGAAAATATTTCGAAGGCAGACGAACTGAACTTATAAAAAAAGAGATTGTAAAATCCAAGAGATGCGGATAAATCCCCACAATGCAGATCCTACAGCAATACTGGAAGCACAAGATATAGAAAGGGTTTACAACATGATGACCATTGATCTCGAACGCGAGATGAGCACACGACTGATCAATTCTTAGAATAAAATATAGGCCCTTATGATTTATGAAGACACAGTACCTGTTTCCGGAAACTTTGACCGTGATACTGTCCGATTAGGCAGCAAAGGATAAGTCAACAACAACGATCCCGAAACCTTGGCACGATCGTAACTTCGGATAGTAACCTCTTATGTGTTCCGGTCTCGATACTCCTGGCCTCAGGATTTTGTGCTCGACGTATTCGAATCAGAAAAGTCAGGGGAACGGTCCCATAATACACTTATACTCATACCTAACATGGAGATACTAGGACAGCACACAGCTTTACAAAACAGATGTAAATGACGGCGAAAGATTCTTCTAGAAAATTGAACACTGTAATGCGATTCGCTGACGATGCGGAAAATTTGTCGCAGATACCTCTTGTACAAACTGTAACAACGTTTACGTACGTTTTTATTCAGTTTTATCTACTGTGTCAATTGTCTGCGAAGGTCATATGCTGTTCAATTTCAGTATAAAAGCACAGCCAGTCAGACGGGAAGATCATCGACAGCTTTACTCTCGATAGGAAGCAACATGAAGTACGCATTCGCAATCCTGCTTGCCCTGTTCGCGGTGCTGTGCATTTGCCAGGCCTACCCACAACCCGCACCTGAAGAAGCAACGGCTCAAGCCAGTGGCGCTGAGACAAAGACAGAGGCAAAGGCGGACGGCAAGTCTGACGAGCAGTTGTTGGCTGAACTGAAGGCTGGACCGAATGGACGCTTCTGGGGAGCTCTTATCAGTATTGGTGCCAGCTTGATCGGAAACTGGATTCGCAACGGATAAGCTGACTTGAATAAATAAAAAAATTGCAATCAAACTATAATAGAACCGAGTTTTTTTTTCAAGTTTAAGTCAGTAGAAACTATTCGATGGTGTGTAGTAATCAAATGGGGCGGCCCGGTGGTGTATACGATAGCGGCGCCGGTCTTCATACGGCAGGACCGGGGTTCGAATCCCGGCGGACCGTCTCCCCGTACGCTGGACTGACTATCCAGCTACGGGTAAAAACTAAATCACAGAGAGCTAGCAATAGCAGGCCAAGACCTCACGAGGTTGTAGTGCCGAAGAAGAAGAAGAAGTAGTAATCAAATATGGTGATCCTTCTCAATGCTAATCACGCCACAATATCCAACGCTGTTGTATAAACAATTCATATTATATTTCTTCAACAGAAGATTTTAATGAATGGTTTCATGAAGATTGTGTACGAAAACTTCTTGAGACACTGTGCTCGAATAATAAAGTACTGATGATCATCGCGTTGGCTGGACGCCATATTGTCCCTACCGCGAGTGGTGTTTGAATTTAATTCATAGTAAATAGTTACAACAGCACTACAGCAGCTAGCATGATAATGACGAAGTGCCCCGCCTTCCTTGGATGAAGTCATCAGTGCTATCATACAGCTGAAATGCAACAAATCAGCTGACAGTGATGGCGAAGTGAAAGTGCCGAAGAGTCCAAAGCGGTTGGTGTTCCCGAGATGGACTCTGAAACACTTGTCAGAGCGCTCAGAGGGGCAGATGCATGGGTTTTAGGGGCGCCCGGTATGCGTTGCCCCTACGCTGAAAGATCATACTTCCGTGCCGGCTTGTACCTAGGCCACTTCGGTGCCCCGGGAATCGAGCCGTCGTGGAAGGCAACAGCAGATGGGCGCGGACCGACAAGAAGTCTGTTTGTCGACTGATTGGAGGTCTGCGCATCGTAAGTCTACTACGCCTGACGACACTAACCCTATCGTCACAGCGCGGCGCCTAGACAATCCTTCATTGGATACGTCTATACCCCCCCTACTGAAGGCAAGCCTAACCTGGTAATCCAGTAGGGGGGGGCGAAGGTACGAGGAGGTTTTAGTCCGTGTGAATCGGACAGGCTCAGGGCGTGGTGCCTCTTGCGGGTAATACTGAGTCTCTATTAAGATTTCCTCCTTGGTAACAAAAAAACATAAAAACCCAGTGGACAAAAAGGGCGACAGACTGGACTGTGCTAATTTCCGAGCCATCGCAGTCCTGAGTGCTGCCTACAAGATTCTGTCCCGAATACTCTTCTGCAGACTGGCGCCCCTTGCTACAGATTTCGTCGGGAGCTGCGAAGCTCGATTTGTTGGAGGGAAATCCACTACCGACTAAACCTTCACTCTACGAAAGATCCTCCAGAAGTGCCGAGAGCACCAGATCCCCAGCGTCCAGCGACTTCAAGGCGATACCATAGAGCGTACCGAGCTATGGAACATAATGCGGCAGTACGGTTTCCCTGCGAAGCTGTTACGGCTGTTGAGGGCTACAAAGGACGGTGTGCAGTGTAAGGTGAGAGTGTCGAACATGCTGTCGGATTCGTTCGAATCTCATAGGGGACTGAGGCAAGGGGACGGACTCTCCTGTTTGCTGTTCAACATCGCTCTGGAAGGTGTTATGCGAAGTGCGGGCTTCGACATCCGGGGCAAGATTTTCACCCGGTCTCTCCAATTCCTTGGCTTCGCGGATGACATCGACATCATCGGGCGAACATCTGCGGCGGTGTGCGAAGCGACTAAAACGCGAGGCCGATAGGATTGGACTGAGGATCAATGCGACGAAGACAAAGTATCTGCTTGCCGGAGGCTCTGACCGTGATAGAGCACGACTCGGAAGCAGAGTATTAGTTGACGGCGACGATCTCGAGGTAGTAGAGGAGTTTTGCTACCTTGGCACGATCGTAACTTCGGATAACAACGTAAGAAGCGAAATCCGAAGGCGCATTGTTCCGAAGGCGGGAATCGTGCCTACTACGGACTCCACAATCTCCTGAGATCCAGAAGACTCCAACAACGCACGAAATGCGCCATATATCGCACACTGATACGGCCGATAGTCCTCTACGGGCACGAGTCCTGGACTATGCTGGCGGAGGACGCCAATGCACTCGCCATTTTCGAACGGCGGGTGCTACGGACCATCTTTGGCGGGGTGTGCGAGCAGGGCGTGTGAAGAAGGAGAATGAACCACGAGCTAGCTGAGCTGTTTGATGATGCAGACATCCTGACGGTTGCCAAAGCCGGAAGGATACGCTGGTTGGGACACGTGATGAGGATGCCGGACTCATGCCCTACCAGGAAGGTGTTCCTGAGTGCAGCCATGGACCGAGTTTCCTGGAAACGGATTGGACGCCAGTCTATTTCTACTAGACGTGCTCCGTAGGAGCAGGCCAGGAAAGAAGAAGAAGAAGTTACTAGGCATTTCCTCCTTGTAATTTACCTTATCCCGGGCGTGCTCGTTTGTGGATGATTTATGGGGAGTTGTTGTCCAATTCTATTGCTGGTGTTGCACTTCGCGAGCGTGCAGAGTTAGTTTACTAGGTTTGCTGCTCGCATGATCGTTGGTGCTAGTTTATTAGCACTTTCTTCAGCAAATATCACTCTCGTCCTCATGAGAAGGGATTTTAAAGTCTCATCAAATTACTTTAGAAACATCTTCGCGGCTCGTCAGTCGCACTCTTTACACGAAAAACATTCCAAATGTGATTTGAAAATTAAATTATGTGGATATTTTTTCGCAAACCTTGGGCTCGTACCCCAAGGCCATTTCATCATCAACATTGGGCCATTCCAGATTTCGGGCACGCGCAGCCTTTGCCTCAAATAAGACTCGTGCCACATGGTTCACTGACGAATGCTTTCTCAGGTGTTCTCCATGTTGTGCGTTCAGATGGGCGGATTGTTTAGCTTATACGCGAATATCTTACAGCTTTGCAAATCTTATACGTCCGTTTTGCGTCACATGCCACCTTCATGAACTGTAGGTATTGACATACAAAGCTATACTTTACCTAAAAATCAAATGTTTTTTCAAGTTTTCATGAAATGCTGCATGTAGCTACCTCATCCAAATTCGAGAGACTAGTCTGTATGTCGACGTCGTTTAGCAAATGTCTTGTGCTGTGGACAACATTTTCATTCATGATATTTGTCAGATTTTATTATCTCCAGTCCAGAAAAATCGACTACACATTGAATGGGAGAGCAAATCAATTACAAATCTTCTCGCAAGCAGAATAGATCTCTCCGAAAATCAGATTACACCTACAGTTGGTTTTGGTTGATACTATTCATATAATTTTGACTCAAAAGTAATATTATTTTAAGGCTATCTTGCTTGAAAACAGATTTTTCTCAATCTGTAGGATTGGACTGAGGATCAATGCGACGAAGACAAAGTATCTGCTTGCCGGAGGCTCTGACCGTGATAGAGCACGACTCGGAAGCAGAGCATTAGTTGACGGCGACGATCTCGAGGTAGTAGAGGAGTTTTGCTACCTTGGCACGATCGTAACTTCGGATAACAACGTAAGCTGCAAAATCCGAAGGCGCATTGTTCAGGGGAATCTACGGACTCCACAATCTCCTGAGATCCAGAAGACTCCAACAACGCACGAAATGCGCCATATATCGCACACTGATACGGCCGATAGTCCTCTACGGGCACGAGTCCTGGACTATGCTGGCGGAGGACGCCAATGCACTCGCCATTTTCGAACGGCGGGTGCTACGGACCATCTTTGGCGGTGTGTGCGAGCAGGGCGTGTGAAGAAGGAGAATGAACCACGAGCTAGCTGAGCTGTTTGATGATGCAGACATCCTGACGGTTGCCAAAGCCGGAAGGATACGCTGGTTGGGACACGTGATGAGGATGCCGGACTCATGCCCTACCAGGAAGGTGTTCCTGAGTGCAGCCATGGACCGAGTTTCCTGGAAACGGATTGGACGCCAGTCTATTTCTACTAGACGTGCTCCGTAGGAGCAGGCCAGGAAAGAAGAAGAAGAAGTTACTAGGCATTTCCTCCTTGTAATTTACCTTATCCCGGGCGTGCTCGTTTGTGGATGATTTATGGGGAGTTGTTGTCCAATTCTATTGCTGGTGTTGCACTTCGCGAGCGTGCAGAGTTAGTTTACTAGGTTTGCTGCTCGCATGATCGTTGGTGCTAGTTTATTAGCACTTTCTTCAGCAAATATCACTCTCGTCCTCATGAGAAGGGATTTTAAAGTCTCATCAAATTACTTTAGAAACATCTTCGCGGCTCGTCAGTCGCACTCTTTACACGAAAAACATTCCAAATGTGATTTGAAAATTAAATTATGTGGATATTTTTTCGCAAACCTTGGGCTCGTACCCCAAGGCCATTTCATCATCAACATTGGGCCATTCCAGATTTCGGGCACGCGCAGCCTTTGCCTCAAATAAGACTCGTGCCACATGGTTCACTGACGAATGTTTTCTCAGGTGTCCTCCATGTTGTGCGTTCAGATGGGCGGATTGTTTAGCTTATACGCAAATATCTCACAGCTTTGCAAATCTTATACGTCCGTTTTGCGTCACATGCCACCTTCATGAACTGTAGGTATTGACATACAAAGCTATACTTTACCTAAAAATCAAATGTTTTTTCAAGTTTTCATGAAATGCTGCATGTAGCTACCTCATCCAAATTCGAGAGACTAGTCTGTATGTCGACGTCGTTTAGCAAATGTCTTGTGCTGTGGACAACATTTTCATTCATGATATTTGTCAGATTTTATTATCTCCAGTCCAGAAAAATCGACTACACATTGAATGGGAGAGCAAATCAATTACAAATCTTCTCGCAAGCAGAATAGATCTCTCCGAAAATCAGATTACACCTACAGTTGGTTTTGGTTGATACTATTCATATAATTTTGACTCAAAAGTAATATTATTTTAAGGCTATCTTGCTTGAAAACAGACATTTCTCAATCTATTAGAATCGATTTTTCTGATCACTCGTGTGTTCGCCTTCATCTTAGCGATCTCACCTGATCGTCAAAGTTGTCAACGGCTCTGTTAGATTGTGTTGGCAGGTTGTGGATCAGAAAAGTAAGTGAGTTCCTCATGTTTATTGGTTTTACTTTTATTGATTCAGCAGATGTTGAGATATCTCGAGCCTCGATAGAGCCAGCTTCTAATTTGGCGTGGATTAGACTTGCGAGTTGTTTATTGAAGGCACTGGAGAAAACAAAATTTATCTTGCAAAACGCTGATACAGAAAATGAAGAAGATATAGATGGTGAAACCGAAAAAAAAACATATGTTGTGGGGGCATTAGACTTTGCACATAAGGACATAACATCTGCAGATATTCATAACAACAATGTAGTTGAATGTAACCGTCGTTTTCATAGCGAAGAGATGACGTATTAAGATAGAACTTATAGATGATAGAAAAGAATTAAAAATGTAAGTTACTTTTTCAATTTGTGATAAACAATTTGTAATGTTTAATGATAAATAGAACACTCTTTGTGCATGAATTCTGGATACAACATAGCAGTTGCATCTTAAAGGATAATAGCTTCCCGCTCGATAGTTTTGTAAGATTGCGAAAGTAAATGCAACAAAAGGGAAAAATGAAATTCCAATTGCCGTTGGCACTTCAAAAGCTGTTTTGACAGAAATTCTATTTCAAGCTACCTGCCAACCAAGCACCATGTTGCAAGAAACGAATGAAGCTACACAACAGAATGCAACTCTGTATCGTCGTACAAAAACGCATTGCAAATCTGCATTATCCTCACTGCGATGGACGGTTAGTCGGGGCCCCCCTTCTGGCAAAACAGCTATCGTCGTACAAAAACGCATTGCAAATCTGCATTATCCTCACTGCGATGGACGGTTAGTCGGGGCCCACCTTCTGGCGTTGGGGCATTTCGCCAGCTTTTCACATTTTGCGCGATGCATCATCACTCAACGAAAACCCTTCATTGTGTGTGTTGTAGTGCTGCTGCTGCTGCTACTGCTGCGTGCTGGTTGCATTCACAAGCATCAGGTGCAGAATGTACAATTCAATATTGTATTCAACAGGCCGGTTGATGTGTTGGGTGGAAATTGAAAAACTAACGCAATTAAAAGATGAAACCGGAACGAAGCGGTTCCGTAACAGGGTTTAGCCATTATGTTCGAGGCACGTTTACTGATTGCCGAAGCGGGATTCACGGGATGGCGGCTAGAGAGGGCCATAAATGGGAAGTATTAAATTGCCAAACTACGACAGAAAACCGAATGTGTTCAGTAGCGGGTGCTAATGACGAAATGATAAAGAAACAGTTCTCTGTTGCCCATGAACTGAGGTTGTTATGAGGCCAATCAACATCGATTTCCCATTTGTTTTTAGTTGTGGCGAAAAAAAGCGACGATTACCGTAACGTTTTATCGCTTTAGTGTCGTTATTATCAACTTGGGGATATTTTCTTACGAATGATAGGTTAACTACTTAAATAATATGCTATAAAATATTATACAATGGACAAAAAACTAAAAATGCAGTAAATACTCTGTTTCTACTCAGTGTGAAGTTCTCAGTAGCGTTCCACATTCAGACTCGAGTTGATAATAACAGGAAGCCATAAAGAGTAATTCATTATACTGAGGCCGTTTCAATACGTTTGTTTGTAGAAGATTGTGTAGCTATGTGTGGCGTCGCTATACGTTAAACAAACACCAATGTTATACGAACTAATCATTCCACACTGTACTTATCCTTTTGACGGGGCAGATTGAACAAGACCCTTTGTTTCAGTTCCTTAGCTTCATTACAGCGTCTTAATAAGGTTTCTTGTTTCAACCGTGGTTCATGCAAAATTAATAATATACAAAAATTAAACTATTATGATAAACATAGCACAAAGTGGAGTGGAAACAAAGCTATTATACAATTCCAAATGATAAGAAAACTATACAGGAATCTTATACTCAGCGATATTTACTCAGAATTGATGATTCAAGATAATTTACTTATAGAATATAGGTTGCAAACGTTTTAAAAGCTCTAGAAATATCCAAAAATGTAATCTACTATTTAAGTTGACGATCAAGCAAACATGAACTAAACCCGTCAAAATATTCGAATCAAAACATGTTCAACGCATTGAAAACATTATTTGAGTGATTAGTTAAGTAAAGATCGCTTTTTTTCTTGTAAATATAATCCAAGAGATAACTGTTTACCAAAACATGTCCTTTAGTAACGGTCGAGAGCGTACCCTCATGGTATATAGAAAACGAAATGCTTAGTATTAGATTGACAACAAATGAATGGATTTGTAAAATAATTTGTTTTCTCTTTTGACGTTTTTTTTAGATGAAGAAAGTTTTGTAATAGATTTGAATTTATTATGATTAAAAAAAAGGATACTTACTCTTCCTTTTCTATTTCTTTTGAACCTGGCGAGAGGTGTCGGCCTGCGATTTCTGACTCCCTTGACTTAATTTTCTAAAAGCCTGTTATTATGTTTCTTTTCACACCTGACTTTGGCTATCAATTCGCTATTTGTTACTTTGTGATATTGAATTCTTCCTACGAAAGGTTCAATTTGAAGAGAATTCTATTTAAAGTTTAAAAACTTTATCGTATCGATTTCCGTTACAAGTCATAACTCAAGTCATCTCCAATGAAAATTCTCTTGGGTTGATAAAACTAGATTTGTACAAAGTTAAATTTTCTTTGCACAAAAAAGGATAATTTTAACTATAGTTAGCCTGGTTTTACAGAAAACTTTGAGCACAATACTGAGATACACATAAATACACAACAAACAAATTGTTTGTATGGAAGCGACTCAATCGAATGAGTCGTTCCTGAAATGAAAACGATGAATCCCTACATCGAAACGCAATAGTTTGTGTTCGTTGTTTGCTTCGTGTGTTGATTGTGCTCGCCCAAAGTTCCACCATACCATGGCGCCGAATGGTATGGGACAGTAGTAACAAAAGTGAGGTTGTTTTGCAAACCGCCTTCCAAATCTAAGCATACCACCCAATGGTTTGAGATGGCTAAAAAGGGCGTGCGGTGTCCTGTATGTTCTACCCAACCGTTGGCGTGGGTACTGGCGTTTCGCTGCTCCAAAACCGGGAAGCCCTCCGTTCTGTGGCGACAGAGACCGTGGCAGCGAAATTGAATCCCTGCTAAGTCGATTATTGTGAAATTGAAACTTCATTGTTCGATGCTAATTAGCGATCCAGTGTCCGTTTTGGTGCGCTTTGCCATGGTGCCACTGTTAATTGATTATGGCACTGGTAGAGCCGTAAACGTGGTGATACGAAGAACGGCAGGGGAAGCTTACGGCAGGACGCATGATTGATGACAATCGTACGAAAATTATCCACCCGGCGTATTTCATGATTACACCCTTTTCGTGTTAAACAAGGCCACGAGCAGCAATCGGTTTGACCCCGGCTAACTATTTGATGTCCGTCCTTTTGCGGGAAACGTCGGAGAAGAAAATCGTCGTCCTGTGTGCTGTGAATACTAACGGTACGATTCGGTTTGGTGGAAATGTTTTGTCAATGTAAACAGTACCGCGTTGAAGCAGCAGTTAATCGATTGTTTTTGCGTTTTGTTAAGGGTATTTGTTGAAAGCAATCACCATCATTATGGAAGAGCTTATGATTGTGGAAAGATTTCTGTTTTGTAAATTAATTATTTATTAATTAGTTGGTTGATGAACGATGAACATGTTTTGCGTCATGTTTTCGAATTATTTTATCTTTAAGTTATGTATGTATGTGCTTTGTTAATTAATTAAGCTATAAAGTTTTAAAATCTATACTTACCATGATTTTATAAGATATCCATTTAAACATTTAAACTGCTTTATAAAATCTGTAAAAAGTTGTTCTAGCAATTACCAGCATTATGGAGCGAAAATTTGTGAAAGACTTTTTAGGTTTGATAAATCCTATCAACACCCCCTTCACGACAACCGATAATTGAGTGTCGAATTTTCAATACTTTCGATCAGCACGTCAACCCATTTCCTTACTGCCGTTGAGCATTTTACTCACGCAAACTAATCTCATAATACATCATTGCTCTTCAACTTCTACCACACAGACACACACACACACGCAACTACATTCACCACAAAGCTGGCAAAAACGCTGCATCGACTGCACCGAAGCGCTCGCTAAGGAACTCCTACCGCCAAGTCCAAGTTTTTTTTTATTCCTTACCCGGGAGTCTCACTTTTCATGTGCAGATTTATGAAGTTTCTAATTTCTTTCCACCACACCAAGGACTGCTAGTTATTTTTTATGTTTCTTTGATTTTATTGCCTTCCTTCGTCGTAGCGTCGTCTTGAACACCGGGTTCGAGATCTCCACCCGGAAAACCACTAAGCTGCCAGTACCACAGCCGGTGCAAATGAAGTCCGGCTAGAAATTGGAGCCCGGAGTGCAGGATTCGTCTTGGTTCGTTTTACTTGCGCGAAAGGATATTCCCCCGTCGCAGGAGCACCTAGCACGAACAATAATAACGCATTGACGAGCAAAATGGTGCGCTGAGACGATGGCGGTGGAAAGTTCGAAGAAAAACACGACGAACAAACAAAAAAATACTATGAATAGAAAACAGAAAACTTGATCCGCATTTTTCCCGCATTTTCCGTTGGGAGGCGGTTTCGTATGTTCGCTTTAATCATTCGCACCGGCTCGAGTAAAGGGACTCGGGATGGATGGAGGCAAGAAAATATTCATCGATTTGAATGGCTTTGATACACTGAGGAAAACTGTCTACAAAAACTGAGCAGTAAAATAGTATAAAAACAAGGTGTGTATAATATAAAAATGACACAACAAGAAAGAAGAACATATTGGAGAAGGGGTGCAAAATTGTATTGAAAAGTTCATAATGAGATTTCAAGTATCGGTTGTGAGTGCATATATACACACACATACGAGCACGCGTGCACGGGTACGATAAATAGCAGAACACACTTTTCATCTCGTAAAAGTATGGGCGACAGTGATGCCCGACTTTTCAACCCATCAAAGCAGCCTCAGGGCTTTTTTTATGCGGAATAAAAGAAAAGCAAAAGATACTTTGCTTCTTTGCGAATGGCGTAAGTGTGTGGACACGCATTTTAAAGTGTGTGCGTGTGTGTTCTATCTCTCTCTCTCTCTGTTTCTCCCACTATGCCGACTTCCTGTGAGTCCGCAAGCGTAGACGAACGGGGTTGCGTTCTGTTGGTTGTGTAGGCCTATGCTTAAGCCATGAAAGTTACAGCCATTAAGGTGCGAGTAGCGTGACGCGTGTGGGTTGTCTCCCGAACTGAGATTTCGTATGACGTCAAACAATGGACGATTTACCACCGTTTTGGCAACGGTTTCTTGATCGGAAAATGTATGGTGCAGACTGCGTTTGAAGAAAAACTGATACTTTTGCTGGAAATTCAGACTGGGTATGGGGCTGAATGTGTTATTTAAACATTACCTTGATGGTTTAAGAGATATTAAAACATTTTGAATGGAATACACCTGAAACAGGCTAAAAATATCCACATAACAATGCAAGGGTTGACTTTCTGGAGTGTAGCAGAGCCTTGAAACAGCAGAGCCTTAACATGCTTCACTTTTATCAGTTGAATAAGAAAATGCTTCTTTCGTTTCGTGTTTTTATTATGGTATTATTTATGTTGTTACTAATAAATTTCATATTTTTTTGATTCTATTTTATTTTAAAAAAAACGTTATTAACTCAAAAACGTAAGGACTATTTTGCCTATTTTTTAAATCTTAATTATTAAACAAAATCAATTTCTTTCAAAATTTGGTAAAACTTTTGTTTTTATGTGATATTTAAAAAAAGGCGAAGAAGCAAATCAATAATGAAAGTATATTACATTGAAGAAGATATTTTATTCTTAGCAGGAGCAAATAAAAAACTTCTACTGTTTCTGAACTTAATTAAATAGGAATCAGCCGTAGAAAAAAAGAAATAATAGTTTCGGTTCACGTCTTAGTTTTTGTAGTAAAAGAGGAAACGAGCATAAAATAAGTTTCTAGCACGAATAACAACCTGTTGAATTCCTGGAGCAAACTAACAACTAAACGGCGAGCCATTTTCGTTGGGAGTTATGTGCGCACTTTTTACACAAGTTCCTGCAAATTACACTGAAAGTAAAAGAATTATAGTGTTTGTTTCTTATGTCATCCAAGGACATAGTATAAAGCATGTTCAAGTTAAGTGTTTAATGCGATTACGTGTTAATATCAGTTGCACTAGGCAAGCAAGATGGGTGGTAGAATGTGAAATATCCTCTATTCCAAAAGGACGCTCCTGGAAATGAACTTGGCAAACACACTCATTTAAGGTGATTAATTCATTAATTTTAAATATGCGACCCTATTTTTGTGATTCGTTAACCGTGTGAAGTCACTGGCGATTTCCGTCGTTCAGATTCACATTTCACGCCTGTTCGCCGGCACAAATTAGCTCCCAGGGCGCTAATCCCGTGTCCCTCTAGAGCATGATGGAGCTGGGTGAAGGTGATTTGAATGCGTCCTCTGTGTCAAGTAGACAGTAACGTACGATTTCGAATCGTGTTACAAATCCTAGGATTTGGTTTGCGCTGGTTGATGCTTTATCAACACATTTATGTCTCAAATCCAAAAAAGAAATAGCGTCGTGAATTGAAAGAAAAATGTCCTTTAAACATAAAAAGGGTTAGTTATCCAGTACGCATTTGCTTTATATTTCCACTCGCAACGCAACGTAGTTCTGAAGTTAATTAATTGTTTTCGATTTAATTAGATCTGACTTAAAATGTCTTACAGCACATTCCCCAGCCAGTAGCCGGGACAGTGAACGTGTGTCAGCAACAACACCGGTACGATCAAATGTCAATTGATTAAATGAAATTGAAAATAAGGCAGACAATCGAGCAAGCGGAATTAAGTTTCTAACTAGCCCTTCATCACCGGGCACAATCAATAACTTAATCAATTGGCCGATCGCTGGTACGTGTAGTGGTTGGCAGGACTTCAGCAGCTTCCGAAGCGAGAGCTTAAGCAAGAGTGCTCCAGATCGTTTCGTTACATTGTAAGAAAGTGAGAAAATAACACTAAATTACATAATAACGGGTTCGCTAGTGGCCTGCAGTGGCTGTACGACACTGAAGAGGCAGTCGTTGGTGTGATGGAATGCATTTTTATTTTATGGTTTACAGCGACGGGAAAGTGGATAGTGATATCGTACAATGGTTTCGTGGGCCTTAATGACCGTTTGTTGTTCGTTACTGTCTTATTATGCGCTTCTGTGGGGAATTGTAAAATTTTATAGAACTAGTCGGAGAAGCTGAACGTAAAAAAGAAAATGTCTCATTTATCGTAGCTGTGTCATACTTATTTATGCTGCAACTAGTACTAAAAGTTATTAATGTGGGTTAAGGCCACTTGAAATGCTTCAAATCTCACAGAATAAAGTGCTTAAAATAACATCGAATTTGTTAATCACAAAACTCAAGGAAGCCAGTAATGACTAGCCTAAACCTCGCGAGAAGCACAAGTAGGTTTTATTAAATTTCAAACAATACACAAATTGGAGAGAGATAAGATCAACGATAACGATAGCAACCAGGCTTATAAGATAAATAATTAAATGGGAATAAACATCATATGAACATGGTTCTTCTACTAATATTAACAACAATAGTGTCGGAAGAGTGTTTTTTTACTTGCGAGAAAAGGATAAACGTTCAAAAGTATTCAATTGACATCTTCGTCAAACAATCTCCTTTAACTAACCAAATTTTATTAATTCTTTTATCTCTTTTACTTTATAAATTAATGTATGTTGAAAGCATTTTCACAATGAATTATATATATTTTTTATTAAAACATCAAAAATAAACATCTTAAGCAAAGCAACGTCCCACAAACCTAAAGGGCGACTTACTCGGAAGAATAGTTTCTACCAACACTTACATTACTACTTGTTGTACTCTGTTCGTACAGCAAAAAAAAGGTGTTACAGAAGCATGCTCAGCTCACACCCTTCGACCCGGAAGAGGTTTATTAGTGTAAAAGGGGGCGTTTGAGCAGAAACGTTTGTCTCCAGTTTGGCGGCAACAGTCGAGCCACAACAACAACAACCACATACGTTCACACTTACGAAGGATGTCATCATGATTTCGAAAGCATTTTCTAGGTTTTCTCCGTTCTTTTTTGTGTACACATACACACACACAAGCACTATATTCATCGAAGCCTCTCGAACTGCGCGCTAGGTTCTTTGCCGATCGGACAAACGGGACACACTTTCACTGGGTGCATTCGTGCGAGTCGCATTCACGCGGGTTCCGATACTCCACATCTCAAAGCGCCCAGACGTGTATGGTTCTGGACGCGTGTGGCGTGTGTATGTGGTTGCAGGGCGTACAGGAAGAGTGTGCCGTGTCCTGGAAAACCCGAGCAAAAGCGTAACGAGCGCCGTAAGGGTTGGGGGGGGGAGTGGTGTAATAGTGAGAAAGCGAAAGGCAACACTTTCCACAGCTATTTTTATAGGCGAGGAAAATGGTTACAAATTATAATTCAGCATCATCGGAGATAATGAATCGCCAGCCAGGCGCCAACCGGAGAGGACACACACACACACGCGCTGACACTTTCCACTGACATGGATATCGACAATTGCGGGTGTAAAGTGCTTTGGTTCAAGCTTCCGGACGGTTTTGTCGGTAGCACGAGGTGATTTTTCCCCTCTTTCTGCAGCCACTTCTAAACAGGCCCTACAACGGACCGTAGTACCATCGTGCCGGGACGGAATGAAGCGTTGATGGACCGGTTCGGTTCGTTAATTTTTGGAAATTATTTCATTTTAGCATTTTGATGTTTGGCGCTCGTGTGGATGAAAATTCGAGCAGCTGTGTGGTTGGATGGTGGCGGATGAGTTTCGGAACCATTACACCGGCGAAAGAATGTAATAGTGCTTTGGTGTGTGGAGTTTTTTAGTAACGTTTATAAGTGAAGCGTTTTTAATCTAGCCGTGAGCGGCTAGGATAACGATTTTTATGCAGTACGGTTGGCGTCATGATAATGGCAAGTAAATCTTATAATTTTAGTAGGGAAAAGGAATTATTTTTGGTAATTTTTATACTTCATCTGACACATTTTGAGCCTTAGTGTTTTTAATATAAATATAAATATTAACTCTTCTTCTTCTATATATGAACTAACTATGAATATGTACTATGAACTAGGTTTATACATAAATATTAATTTAACAATTATGTATATTCATGCAGTACAATAATTTATAATGCACTACAGAGAGCAGTAAATTCCTGTAGATATCAAAAACATAACAAATATTTAAACAAAAGAAAATAATTGACAGATAATCCACATTGATGGAGACGCCTAGTATTTTTCAAGGTACGATCCACATTGATGGAGACGCCTAGTATTTTTCAAGGTACGATACTCTAGATCAGGGATCTCCAAAGTGCGGCCCGCGAAAACTATCTCGTGCAGCCCCCAAAGCTTTAGCACCGATTTCAATTTTAGTTTAATACATTTAAAGATATTTTATCAGCACATAAACTCACGCTACTGAAGTTCACATTGTTTTGACCACATTTGATCAAAAGAATACCGACATGGCATGTACCGCTCGCTCGCCCTCCCCCGTTGACAACGTCGGAGGCGACGAATTGCCAGCAGAACGGAAAGCAATATAAATAAGTCGTACCGCTCAAGGTGTTAACACGATCAGTACTCCTTCGGTATATGTGCCAGATCGTTCACATAGACCTGCTTCGTTATACAAAGTAAAGTTGTTTCATTTAAGTAGTTTAAGACTATAGTTAACTTGAATATAAAAAAATGGTATGGTTTCCTACGCGATGAATATATTTCATGTAAAATTCAGAAAATAGTTTTAATACAGCGAAGTTAAACCATAATTGTAGCTTAACTTAATCTCGTTTTACACAAATTCATATGAGAGACATCACTTCAATGCTGTAGACACCCTTCAACCGGATTGTTTTCATTCGGTTACACGATTTTATCAATTTTCCGCAGTAAACAATCGGAAATTGTATCGGCGGTCCGCGTACGCTGTGCTCGTTCAAAACTAGAATCTGCGAATACGTTTTCCCACCTCCACTTACGGCACACAATTTCATTCTTGGTTGCGGTTGTGTTTTGGGCCCACACCACACAACAGAACGGAAGTGCACTCGCCTGCGACAGATTGGCGGTGAACTTGTATTGCTTCCCGAGTGAATCGAGCACAACCACCACTGTCTTCTCGCCCATAACTGTGCTGCCCGCGTATCTGTCCCGTGGTAGGAGTCGAAACTTTGCAGGCTTCCTTAATCGAACGATGACTACGCGCGACTCGATTGCTGCAGGGAATATTGCAACATCCCAAAGTCAACAGACGGCAAGATGCGAACGAACTGGATGGACGAACGGAACGGTGTACGGTGTACGGTTGGGTTGGGAAGTTGGGACTGAAAAACAACAAGATTCACTTCCTTGCACTTGCAAGTGCAAAACTTCACCAGCAGAATGTACGTGGAAAGATGTTCTTGGCTTGATCTTTGTGGATTGTTGCATGGCAGGGAGGCGCAGACGGGGTTGCAAGAGGCGCCTGCAGGGCAGAACAATATTTGCACTAGCTTATGGAAGAAAATATCGTTTTCGCTGTAGTGGTTAAGCGGTTTCCAATCGATCAAGCTCCGGCAACGGAAGATGAAATGAAGATAGCAGAAACGGTAAACGTTAAAGGGTGTCATTGTTTTTCTTTTTGGCGTGGTGCGGGCTAGGGAAAATTAGATTGGGCAAACGATAATTCAGAGTGGAACAAAAGCTGCATTTTTCTGAGAAGCTAAGTGAACAATGAGGAGAAGAATGCATTTTAATTAGATTGCTGTAATGTATCAATTTCGAAATAGATGTTTTAGATAATGAAATGTTTTTTACACTGCTGACCAATTGATTTCTCACCTAGCAGTAGCATTTTTGTATTTATGTTGAATTATGATTGGATACAGTATTAGTATCAATTGGATTTTCTATATCCGACACATAGTATAAAGTGCCTTTCAAGTTTATGATTCTTTTTCCACTTTTATCTATTAAAAGGGATCATTCGAATAATAGTTGCACCACAGCATGATTCAAAACACTTACCGTTTGAGTTCGATAACTATCTTGTATGATTATGGTAACTTTTTCGTACAAATGAAGAAATATATTGAATGTATTGAATTAGAAAAAATATAAGCCGTTAAGAACAGCACACCTTCACTTAATTCGCTTTGGAAAATGGCTAGAAGGATGCGAAACAGCAACAACATCAATGAGAGCGAAAGCTTTTCTGGCGAGTGGCTTAATGAGTTTGCTCACAAGCTTTGCCCCGACTTCGTTCCTGCGCAAAGTTTTAAACAACATGCGCCTGGCAGTGATCCTAGAATGGATTCACCGTTCACTATGGTTGAGCTATCACTTGCTCTCCTATCATGCAAAAATTCTTCCCCAGGTCTGGATCATGTTAGTAGCAAACTGCTGCAAAACCTTCCCGACGTAGGTAAGAAGCGTCTGTTAAGAATCTTCAACACTATGTTGGAGTGCAACAGCGTCCCGCAAGAATGGCGAGAAGTGAAAGTTGTCACTATTTTGAAGCCTGGCAAACCGCCATCAAGACACGATTCATATCGGCCGATATCGTTACTCTCGTGTCTGAGGAAACTCCTTGAAAGGATGATTCTTTTCCGATTAGAAGAATGGTTGGAAACAAACAACCTTCTCTCAAATACCCAGTTTGGTTTTCGTAAAGCCAGGGGTACTAACGACTGCTTAGGGCTTCTGGTTACAGAAATAGAGCTTGCCCGTGCACGCAAGCAGAACATGGGGTCTATTTTCCTGGATATACAGGGGGCGTTTGACTCAGTTTCACCATACAAACTGAGTCAAAAGTTAGAAAATGCGGGCCTGGGACCAAAGCTGAACAACTTTCTGTTCAACCTTTTGTCGGAAAAAGCTATGAACTTCAACAATGGTCATGTGCAGTTGAAGCGGACCAGTTTCCACGGACTAGCACAAGGGTCCTGCTTGAGCCCCCTGCTATATAACTTTTATGTTAGTGAAATAGATTCTTGTCTAGCGCCTAATTGTAGCCTTAGACAATTGGCAGACGACGGCGTCATATCAGTCGCAAGCAGAGACGCCGCCGAAATACAACTGGCTTTACAAACCACCTTGGATAATCTAGCCGAGTGGTCTGAAAACCTTGGTATCAAGTTCTCTGCAAAGAAAACTGAGATGGTAGTCTTTTCTCCCTTTAGCAACACGACAAATAACAGGGAGAAAAGACTATTTGACCCGAAAATTGATGTTTTCTGTATGGGGAAAAAATATCAACCACCGACAATTTTCGATACCTTGGTGATAGGTTCAATTCAAGACTAAACTGGAGTACTCACATCACCCATCTGGTGCAAAAATGTAGTAAAAGAATCAACTTTCTAAGGACAGTCACAGGATTCTGGTGGGGCGCACATCCAGCAGACGTCCTGCGACTGTATAAGACTACGGTACTCTCCGTTTTGGAATATGGATGCATTTGCTTCCATTGGGCTTCCAAATCGCTGGTCCTCAAGCTCGAGAGACTACAGTACCGTTGTCTTAGACTCGCACTAGGGAGCATGAAATCCACGCACAACATGTCCCTAGAAGTGATGACCGGAGTGATGCCGCTCAAACTTCGTTTTGATATGCTGTCGCTTCGCCTTCTAGTCCGTTCTTCAGTATCAAATCCCTTTATAGTAGAAAATTTAAAAGCGCTTCTAGAGACAGGTTCTAAGAGCAAAATCTTAAAGATCTACGAAGATTTTGTTACCCTACAAGTGCATCCCAGCGCTTCACAGGCATTAAATCGTGCTGCCCTTCCTGAGTCCTACAGTTCCCTTTTAACAACAGATTCCTCGTTGCAAGAGGAAATTAAGACCATACCGAATGATCTTCGCCTGAGGGTAGTTCCGGGCATTTTCAGGAATAAGTATGGCCATTTAGACCAAATAAGCCAGTATTACACTGACGGATCATCCTCCGAGGTGGGCACCGGCTTCGGTGTTTTTAGCGAGTTCGCCGAAGCGTTTTTCAAACTGCGACAGCCATGCAGTGTTTACACCACAGAGCTAGCCGCAATCTTTTACGCACTATGTTTGATAGCAGCGAGACCTTCGGATCAGTACTTCATTTTTACTGATAGCCTTAGCGCTATCGAAGCACTGAGATCCCCAAAGGCCGTTAAGAGTCAGGATTTCCTGATCATAAAAATCATAGAACTGCTTGGCTCAATGTTCAACAAGGCGTTTAGGATATCGCTAATTTGGGTCCTTGCTCATTGTGGAATTCCCGGCAATGAGAAGGCAGACTCACTGGCCAAAACAGGCGCCACAGAAGGCGCATTTTACGACCGACCGATCTCGGCCCATGAGTTCCTGCGTTTTCCGCAGCAACTTTCTCTGTCGCGCTGGCAGAGCATGTGGGAGGCGGATGAACTCGGGCGATTCCTTTACTCGATCTCTCCGCAAGTGTCCCTGCGGCCTTGGTTCGATGGGCTCTCTGTGGATCGGGCGTTCATACGGATGATGTCTCGACTGATGTCGAATCATTTTGCGTTGAATGCTCATCTACAGCGTATAACTCTGGCTCAGACGAAATTGTGTGGCTGCGGTGAAGGATACCACGATGTGGATCACCTTCTGTGGTCCTGCGTGGAGTTCGAAACCGCAGGACCCTTCTTGATGAGCGCAGTCGAGAACATCGGTAGACGACCGGGTACTGAAATAAGAGAAGTGTTAGCCACGAGGGATCTTAGTTTCATGAGGCTAATCTTCCGATTCGGCAGAGACAACGGTCTTATCCTATGATTCCTCATCCCCATTATCCTCCCAAACCTTATTCCCTTTCCCCTGTTGTGTTGTCCTTGTTTTAAGTGTTTTTGTAATGCCACAGGTGTAAGAGATGAAACAGTCACCTTCAGAGGCAATTCCATCGTCCACGCTTCAAACAGGGAGGCAGATATTTCCATGAATTCTGTTCGTAGATTATTAAAAAAAAAATGTTTTGTTTGTTTTGTTTCAGTCTTCGTTGAACGTACTGTTTTTGTCAACCAAGCGCTGCATAATTAAAAAATACAACAACAACAACAACAACAACAACCACAACAATATACACTGCAATAGCCCCGGACATCACACCGAAATTCCTGCAATAGCCCGTACCGTCACAGAATGCACCAACAAACCATAAACATATTCAACCGAGCATGCCCGGGATAAGGCAAAAATCAAGGAGGAAATGCCTTGAGAGAATTGTAAACTGTCAACGCAAGCGGCGCTGACAATACTTAATAATGGATAAATAAATAAATAAATAAATAAATAAGAACAACACACCAACTTGGAAAAAAATTGAGGCGCCAAACAATCAATGGCTTAATTACCAATTGCTGGAAAATCCTTCCTGTTTTCAGAAGAACTGTACGGATGGGATTTTGGTACACTGCTATCACTATGCCATCGGACCTCCTTAAGTCTAGAATTTACTTACTTACTTACGTACGTACTTTTTTCGCAGGCGATACATCTGTCTCATTCTCATGACATGATCAGTCCACCGAAGCTTGGTGAGTCCAAATTATAAAGCAAAAATTTATGGAACTACGGCCAGGCCGTATATCTTAATACTATTCTTAAATCTTACTAATAAATCTCATGTAACCCATATGCTACTTTGGGGGAGACATTTCCTTCTCGTGCCGTTAACGTGCATTTTATCCCGGGTTGACTTCGTAGTTTAGGCTGCCAGATGGGTGTTGGGTCCTCCTCTCCTTGGAATCACCGTAGTATCGCACGCAAGCACTCCGCCAACGAAACGGCCGCCAGTTACAACCTCAGCGATTTCAGCTACATAGTGCTGAAGTCCTACGAAGTTGGTAAGTCCAATTACATTTCATCGTTCAGCTTATAGAACCCCTTATTGTAGCCATCCAAGAGAGATTTTATCAGTTTTAGACAGAGTCCTTGTTTGAGAGGCAAATGTGAGTACTACAGCTATAGAGGTTCTACAAATTCCCAGTATCTTTCGTCACGACAAGTATTTCGAGAGGAGTAAGTAACTCAGGTAGTACCATGTACGGTTGGCAGCCTGCACCATTTTATTTGCTGAATGTGAAAGGTGTAACTATCTAACTAGGTTAAGATCCTTAGAAAGACTAATATTTAGTAGCAAGGTCGTTAGTGTTTCTAAAAGACCAAGAATAGAATTAAATGTATCTGAATAGAATCGAGTAAACCAGCTTCGTGTGCGCATGAGTCGGATTTATTTTAAATTAACTATGAAATTACGAACTACTTAAGCATCTTTTTCGACCTGTCATTATTGAATTTCTTGACTTTATTTTACCCATACTTGGAGGCTTCGTCCTAGGTACAGGGAAACGAAAGATCATTTATTTAAAGTATAATACAAAATCAATACAAAACTTCATTTCAGTAACACTGATTGGAAATAAAACACATTTTGTTGGTGTTGTAGTTCAATCTGTTCTTTTTAGCGATTTCCAACTACACCCAAGTAACGCCAAACGGTTAACGTTTGTTGTAAATAAAGATGTAACTTTCTCCACTGCAATCCAACCATGGGCAGTTAATCCATGCGCATTAAAGAGAGTTAAAGATTTAAAACCCCCCAAAAACATCAACACTTGAATGCCCTTGATTTTCGGTCCGAAAACACACACCTTAACGCCTAAACTAACTTCAAATCTCACGGCCACAGCTCATCGCAATCATCCATACCGACCGTATTAAGTACTCGGGGAAGCATGCGGGAAATGAGGTTGCCAAAAAAGGCGATCTAACATGGTGCGGTGCTAGCGCTTCGAAGACACACACACACCCACACACACGCACACCTCTGCGCCACCGAAAACCGAAGGATTACAAGCCATCAACCGTCACTGGCTGCCCCATAAATCGTGCTACGAGCATTTCCGTTTATTACCCTCCGGACTTTATGTGCTCGCACTAAGCGTTTGCGCTTGGCTTAATTGGATTAATTTTTTGTGCGTCGTGATGTACGGACGGTGCGTCCGTGCGGAAGAAATGGAATCAAGCGTTCCCCGGGCTCGATGCTGCCGAATGCGGCGGCGTTTCCCTTTTTAGCCATAATTATTTGCCTCGACGGTTCGCCGAAGAGGAGCTGGAGGATGCCACTTTTAGGGTGGAGAGAACGCTCCGGATTCCGGGTATGGGCCTCGATGAGTTGACATTGGTTCAACATTCTGAATGCCATTAGTATAAATCAATTAAATCGAAATGACTTTGTTAATGATTAGGAGAAAAACAGCGAGTGTCGCAAACATTTTGGGCGGCCGCGAGGGGTTGTTGGGTGGCACAGCTGGCAGGCGGTAGGTGTAAAGGTGTGCAGCAGTTAGAAGCTTACCCAGCACTGTCTGCGTGCAGCTTCGGAAATGGGTTCTTGTAGTCCTTTCTTGCAGTGTTGTCCGCGTTTGATAGTTTCCGTTTCCGTGTTTGTTACACTTTCTTTCTTCGAGACTGACTACTTGCCTTTTTGCTGCTGTTGCTGGCAATGAACAATCAGTTGCTGATTAAAGTCTCGGCACATCAGTTTTCGTGTTGTTTTCACTCTTTCACTCTCTTGTAGCTGATAAAGTTGCGCTTTGTTTTTAACTTGTTTCATAAGTTTGTTTGCGGCACAATCTTTGATTATTTTCATTTCTTTACCTTCAACAACATTGCTTGCCATCAGCCCGTGAAGCCCTTCTCTTGGCTTCTTCTTTATTCCTTTCTTTTTACCGTTTCACAACCGGTGTGCCGAGCGCATCTGGTGGAAACAATAATACTTTCTAACGACAATAATGAAAACGTCAATAGCACTCTCAGTTCATTTAATACCTCAATTATATAATGATGTCAGCGCAATGCTATGAACGATGTCTTACCCCTTTGCTGGCGTTTTACTTCTGCTTTCCTTCCGAAAGACAAACGCAATGGATGCGGATGGAACCGAATGCGCTGTGAGCGCACAAAAAAAGAAAGAGAATCTTCCATCAGCGCACATCTGACGCACTTTCGAGTGCTGTACAAGCATTGGTATGCGGGCATTAAGCCTTCAAGATGGTTTGCTGATGTTCGACAAGCCCGGACCGATACTGTACGGTAGCGTCTTCGTCTTACGGCACACGTCACGATTGTGAAGACGGGTGCACCATGCTGTGCTGCGTTGTAATGAACAGGTTTAAACTATGTACGGCCTGATAAGAAGGAATCTGAGGTAGACAGACACACGATTTTGGTTTTTGCGTTGTCACAAACACTGGTGTCGAAGTCAGAAACAATTGTGAGATATTCATGAGCAAATGGTCGGATGAGCGTTACTATTTTTGGAAATGAATACATTGTGATCTCAACAATGATTTGTGTTTTTTCTCTTCAATCTTTCGAATCTTCAAACTGTTGTGGTGGTTCTATGCTTGTGTTGAGTCGGGGAAGAAGCTAAACTTTTTTCACTGTGTAAATACAGTGACAGGTTTTTTTTTTTTCTAATTTTTCTTAATATATAAATCAACACCTCATTTAAATGGATCTTTTTCACCGTCATCCAAATATTGTGCCGAATCCTGCCAACCAGTAGACGCAAACGATAATTCTGTACGAATGCGAACGAATACGAAGAAGATGATTATTACTGTACTTTAATAGAAAGGGGAAAGTAGTTTAATTAATCGGATAGTATTGCTAGTTATTTACTTGGCCAATTATATCATATAGATCAATAATTGTTAAACTCCAATCGATCTTCGTTAAGTAGAATTTATTTGTAACTGTTTGTGGGGAAAGCTGGGAAAGCTGGGAGTAATTTAGCACCAGTCGTGTCAGTTTTCTACAAAATATGTTGCTTTCCAAAGAACATAATTTTGTTAAGCATCTGATTATGATTGAATAATATTGTTTCGTAATAGGCTCAAAGATATTATTTCGGCCAGGCCATTCTACATGAATAAAAAAAATATATTATTGAGGCACTGAAATTCTCAAGGTGGCGGTCCGGTGGTGTATACGATAGCGGGGTTCGAATCCCGGCGGACCGCCTCCCCGTACGCAGGACTGACTATTCAGCTACGGGTAAAAACCAAGTCACAGAAAGCTAGAAATAGCAGGCCAAGTCCTACAGAGGTTGTAGAGCCAGAGAAGAAGGAGAAGAAGAAGAAATTCTCAAGATAAACTTCTTCTTCTTCTTCTTCCTTGGCACGGTCCTGCCGTGTGAAGACCGGCGCCATTATCGTATACACCACCGGGCCGCCCCCTCTCAAGATAAACTGCATGCTACAAAATTGAAAAGCAAATGTGCTTAATAAACAGGTTGCCTGGAAGGCTTAAAAATGTGTACCTGTGTGTAAAAATGCACTTGCCTCAGCGTTGCACGGCAGTGTCACAATATCAACGGGTGACATTACAATATCATGTGCGAACTTTGCAATAAAAGATCATTGATTCCGCTGTCAACTAAAGCTCATACAATGTCATCTAGCGTTGTTTGCCATTACGTATGGAGCGTTTGCAAAAAACATCAGTAATTTTACATGATCAAATAAGAAACCCTGTAAACGATAGTCAAACATCAACTACTTTTTAAGAAAGTTTTAAAATATATGTAAATTCTGCACAATTTTATTACAAAACTTCCAGAAACCTACAATAATCAGCGTTGTTGATGATAATTGTTCGATAACTTGATAAAGGATTGATTTTTTGAACGATTTGCTTTTATTGTGGAGAGATTACAAACTAAATAAATCCTTTGTTTAATAATAGAAGCAATAAGTGTTTTGAGAAGCACGAAGTTCCAAGTGCGACTGTTCGATAGTAAAAATATGTTCAATCACAGTTAGAAAAAACGTCTGTCATTTGAACAATTTTTATGTTTATCTTCTCTTTAAATTGTAGCACTGGATATGATGTTGTTTTTTGATATTTATTTTTTAATAAAAAAACGCTTTGATAGCTTCCCAATAGCTTTCAACAAAATCATTCGCAAAACGAGATTAAAAATATATTAAAATTAATGAATGCAATGGAATGTTCCTTTCCTGAGCAGCTTCTCTACTTACTATCGCCAAACCAACGACCAAACACACATGCAGGCTATCCTTCGACACTCCATTATTTTCGTACATCCTTCTTCACTATTTTCGACCTCATTTGACACGAAAGATTGACGGAAAGGTTGGAAAGACAATTCGATTTGCATTTCAATCACGCCCTTTTGTGCAAACCCACGCAAATATACACACACACACACGCACGCATTGTGTCACAGATTTATCAATTTTCATTCTCATTTAAGAGAGCAAACCATGTGAATCGTATAAACTGTGTCCATGCGTGATTGGACTAGGTTAGAATATTTATCGTTCCATATTTGTCACCGGGCCGTTACGAGATGCGTCACTGAATTTTCCGAACGGTGTGACAGCTTGTTGCTTCCCACCCAATAGAGGACGTGCGTTTGGATGTGTGTGTGTATGTTGATGGCGTCTTAGTAAATTGTGTTGTGTTCGGAAATCTTTCCACCCGCGATCTAACGGCAATATCAGCGAAATGCTGTCTTACGAAATACGTGACCGGAATCCTGGTCGTTCCCGAACGGAGCACATCGGTGCGCTAGGTGACGGTAAACAAGTAGCATCCCTTAGCTTGGAGAAGAAAACAAAACCAAAACCGCTCCAGATGATGGACTGTAACCTGTTGCATTTTGATTGTTTACTTCCCGGTGCTTGTATGAGTACGTCTGGGCAAAGATTTGGTGAGGAATCCTCAGGTGGTAGGTAAATGTTTCTCAGATTCTTACCAATTTCTTGGTGTTTACAATGATTTAGAAAGAATATTTCTATTCTGCCACAGTTATGCGGATGAGCAACAGTACGCGTCTACTATTGCAATTGAGTGTTCCAAGTGTCACTTGCCTGCAATAGACATGGCTGACGTTCCATTTGCCCCTGCCTTTATTATCATACGAATGGCGACAAAAATATACACATTGCGAAGAATGTATCCTCCCAGAAGCGTCAGCCATAGGTCCTCGCTATTATTTGCCATTGCCCGGCTTGACCGCATTGAAGCGAAAACGTGGCAAAGATTGGTCCCACCGCTTCCGTGCGTCGGGAAGTAAGATTAATTTGAAACATTCAAACTGTAATCATAATAAATTATAGCTTGGTGATAAAAATGTACACCAGTGCCGATGTACGACGCAGCGGTGGAAGGTGGAAGCCGTCCGGGTGGACAATGATCGTGGGTATTGTGCGTACTTTTAAGGTTAGCGGCTTCCCATACTCCCGACGGTGCAATCCCGTGCTCTAGTGACAGTTGGAAAATTGAACGAGAAATAGATGATGACGCTGTGCGCTTCCGGATGCTTCTTTAACACTGCCCCATCGATGCATATGCGAGTCTATTTCACGGTTTGTTAGCATCAGACTCATCCGTGAGTCGTTCTTCTCTCCGGAGGATTTGGTGGGACGCTTCCAACGACTAGCCGACCCACTTCGTATGGTTCGGCAAATAAGGATAATTTGTCAACAAAACCACGTACCACCGTGAATGAAACTTTGGGCCGAAGGTAGTTATTGGGTGGAAATATGTTTATATTTGAATTGGTCTGTCTGCGTTTCGGCCTTTATTGTTAACGTCATCCGGCGGAAGATGCTACACACCGTTAATCGTGTGCGGGAAGCTGGAGCTGTTATTATTGGTGAGATATTTTTGAATTAAATCCAGCGCCAGAAAATGGCGCATCGTTGAACAATGAAGGACAATAACCTACACTTGACTGCCTGGCGACGGGCTTGATCGAATAGAGTGCATTACCGGAAATAGAGTTCCATCGTGAGATCTCACTTAAAACGAGAAGCAGTATTAAATGTCCCAGATCTTTTATCTGAGTTTCACTACACCGGCAGTACGAAGCGACAGGGATACATGGTACTAAAAAATAATCCTTGAAATGATTACAACAACTGTGTCCGCACAGTAACGCACCTCACCACGGATACTGGACGTAACCGGTTGCGTACAGAATAAACGCAACAGCCAGTATCTATATCGAGAGCTTTATCGAGCGTGCTAAATGCCGGGAATGGTGTGCCTCGTGTAGGCTCAGTGTCGCCGATGGACAGCAGGCAAGTAACCTTCATTGATGACCACGTAACCGTCAACGGTCGTCAATATTTACCGCACGATTTGTTGCACAAGTTTTTAATATCATCTCGGTGTTTTTCCTCTCCCACTCTGCGTGATATTTGATTCGTTCTTGCGCGATAAAGGTGGGCAGTTTAATTCCTTGCTGGCAACGTGGAGGCAAAAATGCGAAACCGATACAACTAGCGAAAGAGAAGCGAAACGCCTTCATTCGAACAAAACACGTTCGATCGGGTGTGCTGGCTGATGGAGGTTTGGTATTACGGTGACACAGGTACCAAGCACTTAATCAGCCCTTTTTTCCCGGTTCGTGACCGTAGTCCAGCGCTTGCTGATCCGTTCGGTACACATGTAATGGTACTTCGTGAAGCAAACGCACACTTTACTGGAATGATTGAAGTAGAGACTATTAGCTGAGATTACAACGGTGTTGAACATTTAACTTAAGTAATTTTAAACGTTTTATGCTTAAGTTGCATGTTAGTTTTTGTTTAACGGTTTTTTTTGTAACTCAATGCGATGCGATGATCCCATAAATCATAGTTATTAAGCTCTATAAGACCACCTAGTGCAATAATCTTCTTCTTCTTTCTTGGCCTAACGACCTCTTGGGTCATGCCTGCCATTTCTGGCTTACTAGACTAATTGTTACCGCATAGTTGGATAGTCAGTTCTCACTATGGGGGAACGGCCCAGATGAGACTTGAACCCCGGTCCTGCCGTGTGAAGACCGGCGCCGCTGTCACAGTACCGGCCCGGTTAGTGCAATAATGTAAGTCATATAAACATTTACTATAGATATTGTTAATAGAATAATAATGTGAGATTACATAGAGAAGTGAAATTTCAAACATTGCCCAAGTGCTCCCTGATTCTAGTTTATCCGATATTCGTTATGATATGTTACGGAAAAGTAGTTATTTATCAGGCTAAAAGGTTATCAAATCAGGCAAAAACTTGGTGTACTGCATGCATTAGAAGAACATTTGAATTAAATTTTAATAAAGTTTTTTTATTTACTTGAAGTTTTGTATTTTACCATCGACATGTGACAAGCTGTATGTATTTTGGCACAAATTAAGTTTAATTTAACATTTTATTAATTGGTTTAACAACCTCAAGATGACAGATACTGCCATTATTGGCTTGTTTGGCTTAGTTTATCTGTAATTGATTATTCAATTATAAAGGAACTGGGAAACAGTCTGCATAGGACTCGATATCCAGTATTGCCCTGTGAAAAATGGAGTCATTACTACGCCACTCGATTAAAAAAATTATAATAAGGAACATGCTTATATTTTCACAGTCGTTTTCAACTCTGACTTCATTAATTGAGAAGGACTAAAAGTTGAATATCCTTTAAACAGACAGGAGAAAACCTTTGGTAACATTGTCTTCTTTGTTCTATGAAGTATCTTGTCTCATCATATGTATCATGTATCCTGTATCCTTAATATTTCCCGTAGTCTCGTTATTCCCTAACAACATGGTTTTGTCCCTAAACGTTCCACTGCTTCCAACCTCATGTGTTTTACGTCCTTCGTGTCATCCTACCTTGAAGAAGTACCTCAAGTCGACGCAATCTACACAGATTTCAAATCTGCGTTTGACCGTCGTGTCTCTCATGAGCTACTTCTTAAGAAACTGTCAATTCTTGGAATCAATGGCATAATTGTTTCCTGGTTGCAGTCATTTCTGATTAATCGTTCGTATCGTGTCAAATTAAATGTTTATTTCTCTGCCTCCTTTTGTTCCGGAGCTGGTGTTCCCCAGGGCAGTGTTCTAAGTCCTCTCTTGTTCGTCCTGTTCCTCAATGATATTAGTACTGTCCTGCCACATGATCACTTGCTTTGCTACACCGACGATGTGAAAACATTTTTCCCCATTTCGTCGGAGGCGGATTGTGTTTGTCTGCAAAGGGTTCTTGACCGTTTCTCCTCTTGGTGTGCTTGTAATTCCCTCACTCTTTGTCCGGTTAAGTGTCAAGTCATCTCGTTTACCCGCTCCCCCATTCCTTTCCTTTATCGCTATGTGCTGGACCGGGTTCTGGTCAACCGAGTTTCGCTGGTCAAGGACCTAGGGGTATGTCTTGATAGTGGCCTTACCTTAGTGCCCCACATAGATTCTACGGTGGCAAGAGCCCGGAAAACACTGGGTATCCTTAAACGTATTGCTCGTGACTTTTCCGATCCTCTGTGTCTGAAAGCGCTATACTGTTCACTGGTCAGGTCTTTGCTGGAGTATTGCTCAGTAGTCTCCTACGGCTCGGGTCCATATGGAACGTATCGAGCGGGTGCAGAGATCTTTCACCAGGTTTACGGTTGGCAAGATGCTTGGTAGATCCTCTAGCGCCCGGCCCGATTATGAGTCTAGGTGTCAGCTGCTGGGGCTTGACTCTCTTGAG
Organism: Anopheles maculatus; assembly: GCA_002091835.1. Taxonomy (NCBI): domain Eukaryota; kingdom Metazoa; phylum Arthropoda; class Insecta; order Diptera; family Culicidae; genus Anopheles; species Anopheles maculatus. The sequence goes on from KZ062602.1 coordinate 86,979, forward strand.
GTCCGTCGTTCACACTCCCAAACCCTATATGTCGCTTCCCTCTTGCTCGATTGTATTGATGCTCCTTCTCTGCTCTGCTCCATCCCATTCTACGTTCCCAACCGTTCCCTTCGTATCCGTCCGCCTCTAATGATTCCTAGACGCCGTACTTCGGTTGGTCGAAACGACCCGTTTTTGCGTGCACTTCGTTTGTTTAGTTCCTCGTCTCATGTTTTTAATTTCCACCACTCATTACCATCGTTCCGCTCCATGTTAAGATCCTCTCTCTTTCCCCCTACTCCTCTTCCTTCTCTCTAAATTAAGCATTAATTAGTTTTAAGTAGACTGTAAGTTCGTTTGTGTAGCCAACAGGCAGACAATACGTAAATAAATAAAATAAATAAAAATATGACAAGATGATGCCATTATTAGTTTTTTTTACTTTGTTGGATAATTTAAGCAAATTTATTGGGCTCTATTGTATTGGGCTGTAAAAAATCCTTTTACGATTGTAAATCAACATTTAATAGAACATGTAACGAAATTTAAATGATGTTACCATAAAGTAATTCACTTTTCAACTATTAGAACTTTTATGGTATTATTCTTTAAAATTTTTAACCTTATTGTTTTGGAATCGTTGCCTTCCTTAAATCACAAAATTTCTGCATATTCTCGCAAAAAAAAACTGCTTTACATCCTTTACTCGCGTACACTTCTGGTAAAATCGAATACATTTCACTCTATTGAACATGCCGGAACGTGCGCACCTATGTATGTGTAAGTGTGTGTATAGGTGCGAAGCACCTTCACATTCAATTCCAAGAATCTAGTCGAACCTCAAGGACCGATGCGTGATGGTAAACATATTATCGCACAAATAGACACACGATATTAAGATGCTAGCACACATTCTCCGTCCTGGACCGTCCTGGCGACACACACACACACACATACTCGACGAAGGTTTGGTTCCAAGTTTTCCCGTGTGCCTTTCGCGTAGGTGGAAGCTTATCCATTGCTTGCCCGTTGCAATGCAGAACCCCTTTTCGTGGTGTGTGATTGGTCGGGAAAACAGCTACGTACCTACCGCGTGCGCCATTGATGTCCCATTGATCGATTCGATGTAAACGTATGTCCTTCAATCCTTTCGAGCTTTGTAGTCGTTGGCGGTGGGAAAAGGAGAGCGAGCGGTTCCCTTAGCGCCAAACGTTTCGTCATCGCTCGTCAACGTTCGTGAGGTGTTTATTGATGTAATCAATATCTTTATTTGTTTATCTTATTCATTCCCGTGGTTATCACCACCCTCACCGCCACATCTGGGCTCGGCAAGGATCATAAATACTACCGCACACCTATGAGCACATCACTGCGTTCAACCGCACCAACAGCACGCAGCCCGCTAAACATACACGGTCTGTGACGGAATGGGGGTTGCAGGTCTGGCACGTTCGTGACCTTATCCCTGTGCCGGTGTGGAGCAACAAACACCGGATATCTTCATTTTATTCACCCGTCGAATTCTTATTCGGTTTTCGTACGGGTTGATTCTTTCCCAGGCAACGAAAGAAAACTGTAGGACAGAGCAGAGAGATTTAGTTGTTTTCGTTTGATCTAGCGTAAGATTTTAATATGCTACAAAATCATGCAAAGAAGTCATTTTTCGGTCTTTTTAGAAGATAATCTTATTTGCTGTGTTTGGTTCATAAGGCATTTATATGTTGTAATAGGCAACTATATAATATTTTATACTACGCTATTGATGTTACAGTCATTTGATTCCTTCGTTTCTCTTCTTCTTTCGTGGCCTGCTCCTAGGGAGCACGTCTAATAGACAGGGCCTGGTGTCCAATCCGTTTCCAGGAAACTCGGTCCATGGCTGCACTCCTCCACCTCCGGCTGCATCCGATATCCCTCAGGTCTGACTCCACTTGATCAAGCCACCGAGCTCGCTGTGCTCCTCTGCGCCTCGTGCCGAACGGGTCGCTGACGAGCACCTTCCTGGCAGGGCATGAGTCCGGCATCCTCATCACGTGACCCAACCAGCGTATCCTTCCGGCTTTAGCAACCGTCAGGATGCCTGCATCGTCAAACAGCTCAGCTAGCTCGTGGTTCATTCTCCTTCTCCACACGCCCTGCTCGCACACACCGCCAAAGATAGTCCGTAGCACCCGCCGTTCGAAAATGGCGAGTGCATTGGCGTCCTCCGCCAGCATACTCTAGGACTCGAGTCCGTAGAGGACTACCGGCCGTATCAGTGTGCGATATATGGCGCATTTCGTGCGTTGTTGGAGTCTTCTGGATCTCAGGTGTTTATGGAGCCCATAGTAGGCACGATTCCCCTGAACAATGCGCCTTCGGATTTCGCTGCTTACGTTGTTATCCGAAGCTACGATCGTGCCAAGGTAGCAAAACTCCTCTACTACCTCGAGATCGTCGCCGTCAACTAATACTCTGCTTCCGAGTCGTGCTCTATCACGGTACTTTGTCTTCGTCACATTGATCCTCAATCCAATCCTATCGGCCTCGCATTTCAGTCGGGTGTACGCGTCGCACACCGCCGCAGATGTTCGCCCGATGATGTCGATGTCATCCGCAAAGCCAAGAAATTGGAGAGACCGGGTGAAAATCGTACCCCGGATGTCGATTCCTTCGTTTAGGCTGCCTAATTTTATGGGTCGAAAAAAAGGATCTGGTTACGGTTATCCTATTCTTCTTTAATGGCTCTACACCCTTGAGAGATCTTGGCCTACCATTATGAACGATTTTAACTTTCTTATTCTCATAGCTTAATAGTCAGTCCTTCGTGCAAAGACGTGTCAAACTGTGTATAAGCTGTTTTCAATCTGCAATGTAGGTTCACTTATCATTTTAATTTTTCTTTAATATGTATACGTAGAATACAGTTTGCCGTGTTCAAAAATATGAGCTAATAATATGAACAGCGTTATTTTTTATTTTTGTTCTCCAGATAGATCAATTTCACTCATCGCTTTCTGGAAAAAAACCCTTAAACAATTTTGGGCGAATTGAAAACTAAAAAGAAATTAAGAAATCATCAAAAAACTATGAGACAGGACCAAAATTAGCTTTGGACAACCGTCAAATGACCCCGGAAAAACGTCAAAAAACGTTGGTGTGTCCTTTATATCTGCTTTTTTACTTTTTTATACATTTTTTTATATCTTTTATAATTACAATGTAATGTGCGCACCATACTCTTTTTAAAGGAATTCATAACGTATAAATATTGAATTTTTTGCTTATCCTTCCTCACGAGCACATGCGTGCCCCACAGTCTCTCTGCATGGCTCGGTGGCAGAGTATGTGGGACACAGATGAGCTCGGGAGGTTTTTATATTCGATCACTCCCCGAGTTAGCTTGAAGCCCTGGTTCCATGGCATCCCAGGAGATCGTGCGTTCATTCGAATGATGTCTAGACTTAGGTCTAACCATTTCGCATTGGGCGCACATCTCCAGCGTATAGGACAGGTCGACTCCAAAGCTTGTGGCTGTGGCCTCGGATACCACGACATAGATCATCTTCTATGGTCTTGTGTGGAATACGAGGCTTCGCGACCCGCCTTGCTCGACGCAGTTGAGGACATTGGAAGGATGCCTAATGTTCCGATTCGGGATTTGCTGGGAGACGAAGACGAGGCCTACCTGCGGGTAATCTTCGTTTTTTGCCGAGCGAATGGCCTTTTAGTGTGATTCCCCTTCCTTCTCCTACTGTTTTCCTACTGTTTGTCTGTCTGTTATATGTGTTGTACCTCGCTTGTATGAATGAAGATGTATGAATGGCTGAATGAAAGGAAGTATGAGTGTGTACGGTTTGTGAAGGGTATGGTACGGCACAGGATGGATTGCGTCGATCAAAGCATGCGACAGGCAAGGCAGCGGGAAGGTATAGGAAGTCCTCACACAGAGTTCCAAGCTCTAGAACCCGCTCGAGTCATCGACTACGATAAAGACCCTCGCTACAACACGGACATCGCATACGGATATTGGAAATATTTGACAACAAAGCGTCCGACTACACCCGGGATATGGTGTCCGATACTGACCCCAGCTCTGAACGGACCCTCGCATTAGGATGACGGAATACTGCGCAGCGTGCTCATTTGCCACCCAAAACATTGGTATTCCGGTAGAGTTACAATGTTCAAAGTTGCTCTCACCATTTAATCTTTCAACACTTAACCGCGCAGTGTATACGTGTGCTCATTTTTTAGACATTCCCAGCTAATGATTGACACATGATGGTACGCATCGCTATCGAGTGCACATTACCGGAAGCCTTATCGGCAATGGGAAAACTTTTCCCTATCAACCATCGGGACGGCCTACTTCGTCCCCCCGAAACACGGTACGATACGAGGACGCATCAGATAAGGTACAAATCTCTGCACTAGAACGATGGCGAACGGGCCAAACTAACCGAGACCACGCTCGCAAGGGAACGGCAAAGTTTTGCGAATAAAAATCGTTCGGTAAATAATGACGATTATTAGCTTTGCGTGACACGGACAGCCTTTTGTGTGGTGCCATTCGCGTGGTTGGAGAATTGCATTCCGATCCTGCAGGAAGTGTCGTGGAGTGGTGTTGCAGGGAACACCCCCTACCAGGGGTGAACGGGATATTGAGATTAGTGGTTGAAGAATAGTTTGCACACATCCGTCCGCGGTTTTGCAGTCTTCCGAACGGGGCTGGAGACAATTTTTAAGCTGATTTATTAAACTCGTGGTAGAACGCTACAAAAAGGGACTCCGTTTACATTGCACCACTTTTGCTCCGGCTTGGCACTTCATTGTCTTTTGCTCGTGTTCCAGTCGAGTGAAAGGGACACCCTTGTGCATGGGACGGAAAAAGTGTGGACGAACTTCAGCACCGGGATAATGGTCAGCACCGGCTATTTGCTAAAGGGCGTTCGGTTTACGAGCTGTAAGTGAAGGGTGGCCAGTTCATGGAGCGTATGAGAAGTGATGGGAGATGAATTAAATCACTTGTCCGGTGTCTGGCTCGTTGGCGCCTGACCGATCGTTGCTCTAATTTTCCGTTAACACTTTCCCACTCGTCTTCGGTACGGTGTTAGTTAGTGTTAGGACGCTTGTAATGGCTGGTTTTATGCCGTTGGAAAGAGTTTGGTTGGTGCCTCGGATTTTTACAACTTACTGCTACGAAAGTAACGTGGGTTAAAACACAATTTTGGATAAATTCTTCTAGTCTTTTATAACTCACTTATTTATTGGAATAATAAATAAATAAATATTTATAAACTATTGTATAAAATAGCTAGCTTCACTTAAATTTTATTCAGCCACGAAATAAATATATAATCAGCATTTGAAGAACGCAAGTGAAGTATTCTTAAAAATAATTTTGAAAAAATATCCCAAAGCTGACACGTAGTAAGTCCAAACCACCAAACCAAACCAGGAATCTGTTCCACGCAACGTGAAGTACATGAAAAACACAATTCAATATTCCCTGACGGAAAACGTAAATCCGTACATGTTGCCTTTCCAAAAATGTCCATCCCCATTTCACATTTCTTTCCCCCCTCTTATTCCCCATTCACGCGGGAAATTGTGCAATTGGATGTACATTTTATTAAGTGATTTGTGCTTTTAATCTACGTCTTCCGATATCCTGTGCACGGCTCACGTTTGCCAAACCTCCGGTACCGTGTAACTGATGACTCCTCAATCGGGCTCCCTCCGAAGGGCTGTTGCGTTTGCATGTGTTTCACATTTGTAACAGCTCATGTTGCGACAGTTACATTATTTACCTTCGCCGTTGCTTAACAGCCGACACCGTTGATCCGATGATTCGTCACGAATTCTGCAGGGTGCACGTGGCGGCTGCACGGTAAAGAAAGGGGATGGAGGTTGGGAAAATTTACATATTCACCTGCCATCGTGCTGCACTTGCAGCGCATCGGAATCGGCACAACAAAAGGCACACCGTCACCGTTCCGAGCTGTACGTGCCGAGCGTAACGGTGTTACAGAATTCGGTGTTGTTACTGTTGTTTCCGTTAAAGCGGGGTGGAAAATTAGTCCTTCTTGCAAGCGTGTGGTAAGCGATGAATGGTTGGGATGGGTTTTGCGTACGATTAGAAGACCCGCTATTTAACACCAGCACCCGGTTTGCCGGAAGCATACCGGGGGCAACAATTTTATGCAACAGCATGCGAACAGAAGCTTGGCACGAAGGCCGGATATCGGGGATCTGTGCGTCTTGGATTATCCAAGGCTCACGGGTGCAATCGATGCGTGTGATTCGAGTGAGGTAGATTTGTCACTTTGAAATGGGTTAGCAGTTGCAGTAAATCGATGTAACCCTAGTAACAGAGTAGCGTTTTGATTGATTGGAGCATTCGGCAGAAATGGATATTATTCAGTAATTTCAAAGATATTTTTTATTCTATAAAGAAACTCATAAATTCTGTAATCTATTCCAAAAGTTTTTAATTGTGATATTACAATGAAGGCGCCTACTGCAATCTCCATTATAATATAACAGTCATTTTGCTTGTTTTGCAAATTGACTCGGTTTTTAAATAATAAAAAAAATTACTAATCATCACACAAAAACTCTTTTTGTTTAGAAAATTTAAACTTTTATATTGACTTGTTTTAGAATTAGGTTATATTATGTTTTTGCTTGCACTAGATGCACATAAAACGCAACGATCCTTAAGAAACGTTACAAAAAAGCCACAAAACCAACACTTTACATGAAAACGCGCTTTCCACTTATCATCAAATTAGCGTACCAGTTTAGCAGATTTCTCCAGATGGGAATTGAATCGCCACTGTGTCCTAATTTGGCTGAAAGCTTGCCCAAAAAAAGTGTGAACGGGTTTTTCTTTTCGCCAACCTGCTCACACTGCGATTGTTTATTGGATTTCTGTTGTAGCATCGAATAGTACAACCCGTCCCACGCGTACATTAGTTACCTTGTTGTTTGTCTTGTGTGTGTGTATGTATGTGTGTCCTGGTGAAACCTTCTACTTGGAAAACTATGTCACTTTATCTGTTCAACCAATTTCCAAGCTCACCCTGAAGCGTAAATTCAAACGAATGGAACCGACGCAGTATTGTCGCTGGGTCGAGATTTTCGAAGTAACTTTGCTTCGTTTTTGGTTCAATTTAATTTTCCC
>KZ062602.1:96483-128711 GCA_002091835.1 Anopheles maculatus
AATCAGCATTTGAAGAACGCAAGTGAAGTATTCTTAAAAATAATTTTGAAAAAATATCCCAAAGCTGACACGTAGTAAGTCCAAACCACCAAACCAAACCAGGAATCTGTTCCACGCAACGTGAAGTACATGAAAAACACAATTCAATATTCCCTGACGGAAAACGTAAATCCGTACATGTTGCCTTTCCAAAAATGTCCATCCCCATTTCACATTTCTTTCCCCCCTCTTATTCCCCATTCACGCGGGAAATTGTGCAATTGGATGTACATTTTATTAAGTGATTTGTGCTTTTAATCTACGTCTTCCGATATCCTGTGCACGGCTCACGTTTGCCAAACCTCCGGTACCGTGTAACTGATGACTCCTCAATCGGGCTCCCTCCGAAGGGCTGTTGCGTTTGCATGTGTTTCACATTTGTAACAGCTCATGTTGCGACAGTTACATTATTTACCTTCGCCGTTGCTTAACAGCCGACACCGTTGATCCAATGATTCGTCACGAATTCTGCAGGGTGCACGTGGCGGCTGCATGGTAAAGAAAGGGGATGGAGGCTGGGAAAATTTACATATTCACCTGCCATCGTGCTGCACTTGCAGCGCATCGGAATCGGCACAACAAAAGGCACACCGTCACCGTTCCGAGCTGTACGTGCCGAGCGTAACGGTGTTACAGAATTCGGTGTTGTTACTGTTGTTTCCGTTAAAGCGGGGTGGAAAATTAGTCCTTCTTGCAAGCGTGTGGTAAGCGATGAATGGTTGGGATGGGTTTTGCGTACGATTAGAAGACCCGCTATTTAACACCAGCACCCGGTTTGCCGGAAGCATACCGGGGGCAACAATTTTATGCAACAGCATGCGAACAGAAGCTTGGCACGAAGGCCGGATATCGGGGATCTGTGCGTCTTGGATTATCCAAGGCTCACGGGTGCAATCGATGCGTGTGATTCGAGTGAGGTAGATTTGTCACTTTGAAATGGGTTAGCAGCCTTCGTTTTTGGTTCAATTTAATTTTCCCAAGCGTTTTCCTTCCCGTGTTCCACCACCGCACATCGGGCTATTACTGTGGAAGGTTTTGGATATCGGTTACTTTGGGGTTTTTCGGATAACTTTGCCAACCCGACACTGCTACGCTTAAAAGATGCAAATCAGTTTGGTAAAGTAACGCTATCGTTGGCCACATGCGTTTGTCGTACGGTGGTCGGACTGTTACTGGAACCTACCGTCTAGCAAAGGTGTTGGGTGAATGTGATAATTTGAATATATATGTGCGGGATGGAAAGTTTATGCTTTTCAAACGCTGCCCCTTAACAATGCTTAAAACGTTTGGTTTAGGGTGAGCTGAAAGTTACCAATGTGTCGATAAAATGTGCTCGATCGGCTGGATAGTTTTACGAGTTGTAAATTGTATCAGTTTTACGTATCGTGGTTTTTGCTGCAATTTGTTAGGTGTTTATTTTTTATATGATTTACTTTACTGCAAAAAAAAGAACAATTGATTACGATGATCATAGATGATCTTAACCAACTTAAGTGTATAATTTAAAATGGAATAAATTAAACTGGTTTAAAAGTTCTTCCTTTTCGCTTATTATAAACATAGTTTCTGACATTCATAATATATCATCTCATCTCTATATTATTTAAGATATTAAGAAGATTTAAGTTAAAAGCAGCAACCTAAACAGTTATGATTTTATTTTTCAATTCTCTTATCATTTTAATGATTCAAGAACACATAAGGCCGCGGAACACTCAATATTTCAAAGTTCAAATTTCACGTGCCCATAAGTGTATGTAAAATTGTATCGCTTTGAAATCGTTTTATGAGAACCTGGCGTGTACCTAAACTACCCTTTGCAACCATTGAAATTATTTGGTACATAAGACGATGCAGCAGTGAAGCACGAGCAGTTGATTTATAGTAGATTTACAGTTAGTATTAGAGTTGGTACTGTAATATAATAATATAAAATATAGATAACATGTAATATAATAATAAATATAGAATAAAAATACATTTGGATCCTTACAGTTACCCTACGGTGGATCTATAAAGAGAAGGAATTGCCCATGAAGCAATGTTGTGATGTAAGAATTTGTATCAATAATCGGGTCAACGGAAATGATCTTGCTTAGTAAATATTTATGGAACAGTGCTCATTCCATAAATTCTTTTTCTGTTTATTTTTATTTATTTTTATTTCATCTACTACTTCTTGGCGCATTAGGTCACGCTACCTATGTATTGGCTCACTAGACTTATTGATACCACGTAATTGCATAGTCAGTCCCCGTTAAGGGGGAACGATTATCCACCAGGAGTTCCTTCCTTATTGTGCGATTAGTTTTGTGTCAAACTTTTCCTCTTTTTGTTGCATTCGAATACATTAAGGACTGTAATGTGCAGTAATAGCATCCCGTGTATCTTCTCTTCTTTGCTGGCCTGCTCCTACGGAGCACGTCTAGTAGACAGGGTCTGGTGTCCAATCCGTTTCCAGGAAACTCGGTCCATGGCTGCACTCCTCCATCCCCAGCTGCATCCGATATCCCTCAGGTCTGACTCCAATTGATCCAGCCAGCGAGCTCGCTGTGCTCCTCTACGCCTCGTGCTGAACGGGTCGCTGACGAGCACCTTCCTGGCAGGGCATGAGTCCGGCATCCTCATCACGTGACCCAACCAGCGTATCCTTCCGGCTTTGGCAACCGTCAGGATGTCTGCATCGTCAAACAGCTCAGCTAGCTCGTGGTTCATTCTCCTTCTCCACACGCCCTGCTCGCACACACCGCCAAAGATGGTCCGCAGCACCCGCCGTTCGAAAATGGCGAATGCATTGGCGTCCTCCGCCAGCAAAGTCCAGGACTCGATATATCGTGTGCGATATATGGCGCATTTCGTGCGTTGTTGGAGTCTTCTGGACCTCAGGAGTTTGTGGAGCCCCTGGTAGGCACGATTCCCCTGAACAATGCGCCTTCGGATTTCGCTGCTAACGTTGTTATCCGAAGTTACGATCGTGCCAAGGTAGCAGAACTCCTCTACTACCTCGAGATCGTCGCCGTCAACTAATACTCTGCTTCCGAGTTGTGCTCTATCACGGTCAGAGCCTCCGGCAAGCAGGTTTTTTTGTCTTCGTCGCATTGATCCTCAGTCCAATCCTATCGGCCTCACGTCACATAGCATCCCCATTATAGCATCCCATGTATAAGCAAATCAAATAAATATCAATTACAGAATCTTAAATTTTAAACATAACTTCTTAATCTTTTCCAGATTTTGAGAGGCAAACATTGAAAACAAAACTCTTAAAAGTTTTTTTTCTTTAAGATTTTTAATTTAGTCACATTTCATACTTAAAATAAATTTTCTTTTCTCTGTACAATGTAAGTGAACCAAACTTTCATTCCGTTAGCCATCTGTCACTTGTTCTACCACAATCGATCGTAATTTGTATCCCTGTGCATTACACCTCCCATACATCACACATTCTAACGTGCTTATCACTACAACTGACGTAAACGTACCGATAAGCGACAACGCAACCCCTAGCTGCGGTTTTCACCCGGCTGTGTGTTTACCTTCGCACGAGATTGCACCTGCAAATAGCGCCCCATTCAGGTACGATGTTAGCGAAACTCGGTTCAGAACGTCTGGGAAAAAGGGGAACCGGCATCGTAAGTCAGTCGAGTTGTTGTAGGGCAGCGAAAAGTGGTTATGGTTGCAGGAAAATACGACCATATCTATCATTTTGCCTATCAGCAATCATCGGCCACTGGCTTGACGGTTATCGCTGGTCGCTTGCACACAGTTAGCGTCAATTTATTGCTATCGATATATCGCGCTGAACGCGGTTGTGGTTTGAGCCGTATTGAGCTTGTTGCTTTTGGGGCATGGGCACTCGTTTCTGGATGAAGTTTGTTTCTGTTTCCTTTTTTTTGTATGTAAAACCGATAAAGATTCATCGATATGCGTGCATGCAAAGAGCTATGATTTGAGCAATTAATTTTCATCCGGATTCTGAGCTACCACGAACACATTTGTTCAAACGTACGTTATTGCATTGGGGCGTTGGCTCTCGTTGATTAAAATCAACACGGATTGGTACATAGTGATACGAGTGTTCTGTATTTGTTTTCGCTTTCTTTCTGATGTTTTTCTCAGCACTTGTGCACATAACACACCACAAGTCGGTGAACGCTTTATTACTTTATTGTTTTATTATTTACGAACGCGTGTGGAAAACCAGACTGTCGAGCGGAAAACATCCTGGTACTATCGTATTCTATCGTCCGAGTTAAGCATATCACTTACATCTACTTCTACATAAGGGAGCGTAATCCGTTTACGAGTGCTTGTTTTTGTAGCTGTTGCTCGTTGAACGTGAAGTCAATTTACATTCCTACCAGTACCGAGTGAATCTACCATTCAAAACTCTCATACAAGCGGCCATTGAACTTTCGCACCTTTTAGGGTTTTTTTCGTTGTTTCTTTCCCCCCACTCTGCAGCTAATATACGTACTAGCAACCCTTATAATCGAGAGCGTCTACCGGCGTTGGCTTATTTGCATTTAGTGCATTTCCGTTTCACCTGCTTTCCTATTTCACAGCCGTATTTAAATGTCAGCTCCCATGTCTGTTCGTTTTTCGATGTACGCCGCCCTATGCATACACCAGCAGGGGTAGTAGTAGCAGCAGTAAGGAAAAGTTTAATCATCATCATCGTTTTCTCATCGTTCCGATGTGATGTCGATGGTGGCATGTTTACCATCGGTTGTTCGGTAATTCTGTCAGTTCACGTTTGGCATCCGGTGCTGCCTAGATCTAGGACGGAACAGGAGCAAATCTCCGTATTGACAGAAGAGCTGCAGTGCCAAATGCCAGGGCGGGATAGGGCTGTACACCTGTGAAACCCTTTCTTTACACTCACTCGGTAATAAGTTTTTATCGTTCAATATTAGACTTTAAATATTTGTGTTGATATCCGGTCGAGATTATGCAGATTAAATGTTCCGCAGTGTACGCGAGATTATTTCTTTTCAAATAGTAGCTTAGCAGTTTAATTATTCTACAGCGTGTTTTTCTTTTCGAGTCAAAAAAGTTCTTTTTTATTATTAAATCAAACTTACAAAAAAGTTAGTCAACTGAGTTGTATTTTTTTAATTGGATCAAGTTTTTCATGCAAACCACAATCTAAAGAGCCTTATCTTTGCAAAGGCAAATTGAGTATTGCAATAATTACTCAATAACCGGTATTACATGCTTCGTTAGACTGACAGAATGTTTGTTAATCGTCTCTTTTTAGCTTAATTTAAATCATTGTCTTCTACTCCCTTCCTAAGTTTAAGCATTTGGTTTCTTACGATTAATGGCGTTAATGTCAATAATGCTGTTTAATCATGTTTCGGAGATTAAGTTGGATGTTTGCACATTCCACATTAATAGTTACTTTTTCACTGTTACTGAGTTTCAATTTATTTGCCAAGAATATCAAAGAATTTCACACCGAAGTTTGTTATATTTTATTAATTCTTGAAAACCTAGATATTTATCGCATACCAACATCTAAGTTCGAGCATAACAATAGTAATCCTTCAGCTAACATGCATCACTGTTTAACAAATCTATTCCATATATTTAGAGTCTCCAAGAAAGCAAGGATACTCTGAACTCACCAGTCGCGAACTGGCAAAGAGCTCCGGTGCATCAAAAGATCAAGCCAGTGGTGAATCAAACCCAATGTAGGTCTGATGCAGAGGAGGACCCGGAGACCCGGAGAGGACCTGTAGAAGTCCAGCGGAGATATTATTTCCGTGAAAAACATTTTAGCGAACCTAGGGAAGGAGTTGGATGTTTCGTTGCATACTTTCGCGCGATGCCCCTAGCACGACCCCGAGATCTACCATTTTTTCGAAGTCTCTAATAAAGGCCCCTTATACGAGGTAGTCGACGAAGTCCTAGACTACCGCTCAACGTTAGTTTCACCACTGGATCGATCTCCACGCTAGCAGGGATTTTATGATTTTACAAGTTCATAGCAAATATGCTGCTCTTCTATTTTGAGAAACAGATTGAAATAAATCTAACGTCATAATATCTTACATAATATTGATGTATCCTTAAATTTTTCAAATAGTACATTTCCGTACAATTTTGTTAATCCGTTTTTAAACGCATTGGCTCGTGCATTGACCTCTCGCACTTACCCCATTGTAAGCTAGAATAGTTTCATGCGATACACTACACGTTACAATCGAACGCTTTAAACACGCGACATGACACTCCGACTGACCCAGTCTGACGTATTTCGTACGACCGTTCAATACGCCGGTAGCTATTTCAATTGCTGCTCCACCACCAAACGCAAACAGCTTGTCAATATGGTGAGTGGCCGTGTTATGCGTGTTCTTCGCTTCCATTCGTCCTCGGGAGCTTTCCCAGCTTCCCCAGCGGCACAACGGCCCGTTGCAGTGAAATGCACGCGGTGAAGAACCTTCGTCATTCCCATGATGAAACTCACGGCATGACTTCCTGTCTACCGGCCAGTAGCAGCAGCAGCAGCAGCAGCAGCAGCCCAACAGTCGGCCAACCCGAGCTCGGACAAGAAAACGTAGCAAAGGACACCCGCTGAGTAAACGTTTCTAATTTTAATGTTGTTTCTCTGTTCTGGGCAGCTTCCGTGTAGGGTTTTCGGGAAGCGGACGAACGTCGTCCGGACCGGTCCGAAGAATCCCACGACCAGCCCCACATCGCTATTGTGGTGATCCAGCGTACAGAACGGTATGCCGTTGAAGCGTGCCTTTTTTTTTGCTTAAACAGTATTCCTATAGAAAGTAACATTGATGAACAGTGGCGAAGTGTTTCATTTTACTTTTCATACCTCAAAAAAAGACTGACAATAACGACAACGAACAATTTGTCTTCGTGAGTGAATTTTCTCAATGTTTTGCTCGTGCCGTACTGAGAAGCTTCTGTTCTAGTTGACCTAGTTGTGTTTACTTTATATACTAATTTGGTTGTCATAATCATAAATCTTTGTTGTATAAAACAGCTTTTATTTAAGCTTACATTTATTATAATTTAGTAAAAAAATTACAGATATTATTGAAACCTTGTGCATCACAATAAAGGGTCTTTAGTTTGGCAGTTATATTAAAAATTATTTAACAAAAATTACACATTTACTATTTAAATTGATCAAATATAGTTCTTTAAATATACCGAAAAACGCCAAATTATTGCCTCGAAATATGTTCTTTATACTCCAAAAACAATATTCGCTTCATGTACAGCAGCGCAAAAACTGGTTTACTATTCACTATTTTTCCCCCGTTTTTCCTTTACTTTCCTTCCTGCCCTGGTGACGACAGATAAGATTATACCACCGTCACAGCGTAGGGAACGCTTCAGAAAAACACCCTTATCAAAATAACGTTGATAGGGCAAAGGAAAGCAAAACAAAAATCACCGTCAACGACAACGAAAGTAGAACCCCACAGAATGGCGCAAGGCTTGTAAAAACAGGCTAAACGTTCGATAAGATTTTATTACATTCTCTTGCCACATTATCGTTATTATGCCACGTCGGTATGGTCTGGCAAACAAGCAGCATAGCCGCCGTTCTCGAACCAAGGGAGCCAAAACATTCCACTGGCAAAGAATGTCCTTCGCATGTTCTATACTTGTTGCATCGATTGTACGTGTCAGTGCTGGTTGCCTACATTTCGGCGCTTTTGATATTGCATCGAACGAACACTTCTCGTACGCAATTCGAATGCAAAATCACATTCCTTTATCGCTTCGCAACCGACGACGGACTGCCGTACAATGTGCCAGCATCAGTTCCACAAGCAGTTCCGAGTCGGTTAACATTCGTGCGGATGCTGTCTTTCTCCCCATGCCGTTGGGTTCGGCAATCGTGCGAAGGGGAAAAACACGAACAACGCTTTGTGTGTTTGTGTCCCTTGGTTCGTGTTTCGTTTGCGTGCCGTCACAGAATGGTTGAGGTTCGCGCCTGTTGCGTTGGCGTTAGCGTGCCTGGAACCAAGGCGGTCCTCCCATCCGCTCGACCATTCGATCGAGAACCGGTGTGCAAGGGAGCAGACACGGAAAGGCAGACACCCTTCAGAACATTCAGAAGGAGGCGCTTGGTGGCTTACGTACGACGTGTGCGACTTCGATCAGCATCGGAACCGGTGTGGGTCGTAAGACGATAGGCCTCCGTACTCGATTGTTGTGAGAGGGAGGTTCGTTTGAAAGATGGCTAGAATTCAATCTCGGTTCGAGAACGTGCAGCAAGTACGTACGGTCGAGTGTCATTTGAATCCACACGGTAAGGATTTTGGATGATAGGGATGTTATTGCTTATTTGATGCTTCACAAAATTTAAAGAACGATTTTGTCATCAACTCTCGATTGTTTTGGTAGAATTCCGTAAATATGTGTGAAGGTTATTCATTTTGTTTGTCCATTCTTGATTGGAATAGTCTCTTAGTCGGTTGATTCATTACTCTGTCGATATTCCTTAATCATAGTTGTAGTAATGTTTAATATAACATTCTCAAAACGAAATATACGAAAGAAAGTTTTTGTAACCATAACATCAATGCCAATAATAAATATCAGCGACAAGTCATTTACATTCTTTCTCTTTGGCTCGTAAAACTACTCAAAACTTCAAAAATGTTTTTAAATTATTCTTAAAAAAAGAATAGAGCTACCAAACTTCCAACACAAAACAAACAACATTAGAACTCAAAAAGAAAACTCTCCACACATTAGTCCAATACGTCACCGTTCCCATTTTTTGCAACAGGAAACTTCTTCCCACCATCCTTGCCGAATGGAGACGCCTGGTCGTTCGTACAACAACCGCGAAATAATCCACGGTACGCGACGACTGTCCCATGCAGACCGCCAAAAATACCGCAGATATTCCCACGCATAAGCTACCACACAAACGCTTATGCTGGCAGTGACCGTGGGTGGACGAACCGTGGAGTAACCGTTCCTATCGCGTCAAAACGTGGAGCAAACAATTTTTGCCAAAGCGTTCTCGTATCAAGTAGTCTCCGAAGGCAAGAGTAGAGCATCGTTGCATCATACGGAATAAGAAATAGTGTGTACTCTCTCTATCACACCAAGTCACTGGTGAGATGAATGCGAAAGCACTAACCCATCTCTATCTCAACTCGTAACCCAATACAGTGTGGCACACAGCAGTGCTCGAACCGGAACCGGCAGATCGAAGGAAATTGTTCCCCGCTCTTCTAGCTGGTAGGAAAAATTGTTGCTGGAAAGAACGCATCGCGGTTCGGGTCGTGTGCCACACTTACCATCAAAACCCGAAGTCCGCACCCGAAGCAACAGGAAAACGCAACAAGTTCGGTTACAGTTAGTGACCGCGGTTCGGGTGTTGCGTTCGTGGCGTCGTCTGTCGGTGGTTTTTCATTGACGCGCAATGTATCGCCGTAGCGGTAGGGACAAACTCTCCAAACACCCTGAAACGGAACGGGGAGAACGCACACGAAGGACACATCTCGAGAACCTGTTGCGAACGAACGGAGCATACGGGCGCAACATAGAATCTGGCGCCAGGGGTGGAAGGTTTCACGCTTCGTGCCAGCTTGATTCGGGTTGTTGTTTAGGTCGGTTGACTTGGCGTGGCGTGTTGAACGGGTAGCGGAAGGTAGATAGAACTGCACGACGAAGGGATGATGGTGCTACGTGTTGCTTCTGTGAACGATTCCTTTCGGTTCAGTATGCGTCCAACAGTTGCCTGTTGCACATCTCGATCAATATCCGGTTCAACGTTCGATGCCACTGTACCCGTCGGTGGTGAGCTAAGGTGTTTCGTGTGTCGATTCAATTATCGGACGATTTTGGACAGGTGGCTTGGCTTATCCGGCAGGTGATCCATATCGTGTGTGTATCGGATTACTCGATTATGATGGACATTGGGGTGGAATCGCGTCCAGTGTAGTGTTGTTAATAGTGGGCAAGCCTAGCAAGTGCGGGGTACACACAACCTGTTGCTGAGAACGTACGTGACTCAACAGGTTCTAGAACCTGACGAACTCCTGGACAACGACCGTTGCAGTGTAGTGCAGTGAACAACAATTACGCTGTACCGAGAAGGTAAAGTTGCCGTTGTGCTTTCGAAAACTTTTAGAAGTGATTCTTCCCAGAAGCGGATACATCCCGTGTGGCACGCTCAGTTCAATTAGAGAACTGTGCAGAACTTTGAATGCTGTGGAACCCTGTGACTTGATGCCAATTAGAACGTGATATGGTTGGTCGGCATACGTGCACGCATTTTCATCATTCTCGTGTTTTAAGTGTGTGTGTGCGCCTGTGTGTGTAGTTTGTGATTCTATCCCGCTCAATTGCGCCGCATATTAGTGAAGAGCACCTTCAAACTCATCCCCCAGCGCGTAGACCCTAACCGAGCGATCCAACAGAGAGATCCTTAGTGTCAGAGGTGGTTTCAGTTTTGCCTTGCCCGAGCACTTACCAACTATCGCCCGACAGGCCTCGGTGCAGGTGTTTAGTGAAGTGGCAGCGAGAGTTTTCCATTAATAAATTAAACTGCTAATTAGATAATTTCCTCCAACTTCAACGCGGTGACAACGCGGTGGTGCGTCCGTTCGCTACACACTATTCTCATTCAACGCTGAGCACACGCCGACACGATCACCAACCGAGAAGATGCTATCACCGGTGTGATAGCGTAAGCGAGGTAGGATATGGGGATCCGATTTTTTCCTTCATTCTTTTTTTTGGGTTTTCTTCACACCTCACGCTTGGGTGGTGCACCTGGATCCCAAATGGTGCTGCTATTATAGTTTACAGCGTAACAGTCCACCTACTACGGACAGTGTGTGTTTGTGTGTGTGTGTGTGGGACGCTTGGCAGGAGCATATCTTAACACCAGGTGACATAAGAACCTCTTATTCGCTTAACCTAAGATGTCGCAACCGTTACAGGAGTTGGTGCTTTATGGTCTGCCACCGAACGATACATTCACGGTGTGGCACGCAGCTGCAGCGGCACGAGGGCACGAACCGGTTTGTGGAATGCAATTTAACTGAAAGCAATTTACTTTGACCAGAACTTTCCAATAAACACAGGGAGCATCGTTCCACTCCTGGAGCGTTGTTTGGCAAATGGTCACGCTTGCCTTATCGCGATTTTCGAACCATCTTCCAACGGCGCCTTTTCCCAGCGTCGAATATAGCAGGATAAAGCAGGTGCAGTTTGGTTGTGCTTAATTTGGTTCTTCTGGCTGAACGTGCTCTCGTTGCGGCGCTGCATAAGAAACGTCATCCTTTTTTTGTGTATCGTTTTGCTTTTGCGCTGCCGCTGTGCACGTGATATTGGGCTTAAGAACTTTTGCTTCGCTCTCGCTTCCGCCGGCCGAGAAGAAGGTGTCTGCATAAATCATAATTAATTCGCCACACCGTGCAACGTACCTGGAGGAGGAACCGCTTGACGGTTCTAAAGAGGCTGGGGATAAAGGGTGGTGATGGTGGTGGTGGTATTGGTTGCTGCAGATTGAATTGCTCACCTGGAGAAGATTTCATTCTCGATTTGCAGATTGTGTTGCGGGCGAAATGTATCCATCCATCCGTACGATGGCACGTGTTTGCCATTGGAGAGTGGTTGGAATCGTGGATTGAGTGTTTTTCGATGCAGAGCAGTTTGTGGTGTATTGGTTTATTTTGTTATCACGCTTAATTCAACGAATGTTGACCTTTTATTTTGATTTTTAAATTTACGTTAGAAAAAATCCTGTAAAGAAAAGATAATAATTTTATTAAATTTGAATTATGATTGCTTTTATAGTACTAGAATGGAAGAAAAGTTTGAAATTGGACCAATCATTGAAATAAATTTTCTTTCGTTCACAAAACTAAGCTACAAAAAGAATAAACTGAAGCCTCTCCTTATCTAAAACTACTTAGCTAAATCAAGCAAACAATATAACAATGTAAATATGATAACTAACAACAACATCTCTTCCAATTAACTCTAACAAAAAAGGAAACAATCCGATAAAGCGTTAAAAGTACGTCAAGATTAAATAGAACGGATGTAGCCAGAACTCTAGATTTTCGAAAAGAGCTATAATTACGCACTTCTCTATGCCCTACATTTCAATCTGTATAATTCGAACGAATGGGAAAACGGGAAGATTTATTAAAAATGCACCAACCAATTACGCTGTTTCCCACACATCATGCACTCTAATTTCATCCCTTATCAATTGCTAACAACAATATCATTAAACCTAACTCATGTTTGCGCTGATTAAGACATTCCTCAGTAGAATGATAAATACGTTATTTTTGTTGCGCCACCCGTGGACTGATGTCTCTTAAATTAATTTTTCCTCTGCTCATTCGCCGAGAACGCTAAATAATTGCAGTACAGTACTGGGTAGGCACCGGGTGACGATTGTGACCCATCATTAGCCTCATCCTATAATTAGTATTCTTCGGCATGCTAACCCACATTAGCACCCTTCACTCGTGGCGGTGGTTTTTATGTACGAAAGCGTGGATCATCATCAGTTTTGCCCATTCTGCCATTGCCTGAGTCATCGTCTTTGCATTTAGGAGCTTTGTCTCATCCACGTGCTGCGACCGGCCATGACGTAGAATTGTGGCTCGCTGTATGCTGCTGAACTCGGAAGATTTTCGAAAGGATATTCTCACGCTCACACACACGCGCACGCACACACACTTATACTCAGGTGGAAGGACGTGAAGTGGTATCTGCGGTTAGGGGAAGTCAGCTTCTTCGGGACGTAACCATTCATTTGTTATTCTGTCAGAACGGAAAAGTTAATTAAGTGCTGCTCGTGTCATGGCTGGTTTTGGGCAAGACAGTGGTACCATTTTTTCGTGTTTATTGTACCTCATGACACTTTGGTACTTTATCGTGTTCTCATTAGCATTTAAGGTGAAGGATCTCGGTGAAACGGAAAGTCCTGGAATGCTTGAGGTTGAAGCAAACATAACGCGTTTTTAATAAAGTTAAACATAAAGAAGATAAAGTATCTTAAACCATATTACTTACTTGCTTACTTATCAGGCGCTACAACCGCTTCGCGGTCTTGGTCTGCTACAACAATCCTCGATACCGCTCACGGTCTAGCGCCATCGTCTGCCAATCCATTATCCAAATTATTTAAACGAATTATTTAAAAATTTCTTCGTTTTGATTTGCAAAAGAGTTTTCTAAAATCTCTACCTATTCAAATCGCAAAAGAGTTGTTAATCGATTCGATTTGCAAAAGAGTTTTTAAAAATCTTTGACGATTTAATTCGCGGAAGAGTTATTAAACGTTTCAAATCGCAAAAGAGTCGCTAAACGATTCGAATCGCAAAAGAGTTATTAAAACTCTTCGTGAAGAGTTTATTCAACTAATTCTTTAGGAAGATTTAAATCAATCTTTCTCTCTTACTTAGTTCGCACAACACTACTTTGAACCATTTTGACAACGCTAATTATGAACAGAATCCAGAATATAGTATGAACAATGTACAGGAAGTACTGGACTTTGTCGCAATTTTTCAACACCTTGTAAGATGAAATGGATTTTTTTCAGGAATTTCAGAATCATAGTACTTTATTCTCGTCATTGCTGAACCCCAACTGTTTTGAAGTATTTCGGCCCCGTTTTTAACTAAATGCATACTTGATATTAATCCTTTAATTAAAATACATTCCTAAACAATTTTTTTATGCTTATTTAAAAGATACTACTATTGCACTTTCATTTTCTGCGTTGTACTTACCTTTCAAAACCGTAGTGGATTTCTGTACCGCATCGAACAGAAATATGTTTTTTCTCCCTATTCTATTCCCTTCGTGTTGCGCTTACGCGTCTTTCACGCTGCTTTCATGTCATTTTCCCTCAAATGGCAGCAGGATGAAGCGAGAAGTGTGAAATAAAACAGCTTCAATGGCGGGGGAAATAAAATAAAGCTAGTGCGAAAACTTTTGCCCATCAGGAAAACCTCTCAAAAACCAACCCATCGAACGCGGTGCCGGAAGATGGAAATGGTTCTTCAAGAAAAACTTTTTCAAGTTGTAAAAATGTGTACGACAGCCGAGGACGAGGAGGAACGACGATAGAAAGAATAACATAATATATATAGATACACTTTTGAGATCTTTGAGCCGACCTGTTCACCGTCTACTGCCAGCCAGTGGAAAGTAGGTTTGTTTTACGGGAGAGAAACAAAATGTCCTTCCAGCTTGCACTGGTGACTGGTGTTTGACCCACGGAAACGCCACATCTTCTCTTTAGTCTAGTGCTCCGTTCCAGCCATGACATTGCCCTGTTCATCCGCGTCCACGAACGGTTCGGCGTACAATCAAAGTGAAGCCGTGGCTATTCTAAACCACCGTAGAAGAAACGCTGCAAGCGATAAAGCTAGAAGCGCCCGATGCCCAGAAGAAAGAGGAATAAGATAAATTGAGTCATATTTTCAAATTTGTATCATTACTCCATCAACGACACTGCGGCACAGTGCGGTGCGGAGTGTGCTGCAACTGCCGGTGGCCAAGGAACGAAGGTTGCAAAACCGTAGACGTCGACCTGCTTCACTTTCGGAAGGTCAGCGGACGGTGTACGGTGCGGTAATGGAGGAGATCCCGCCACGCCATGTGCGCATATGTTCACATTTGCCGGGACCTTCGGTCCTTCGTGCTAACCAATTTCCCTTCGCCGTCGGATGGGGCAGCCTGATTGAGTGAGGCCATTGTGTGCGTCCTTCCGTGTGACATCTTCAAGGGACACACAAACACACACGCACACCACATTCACCAGAACGCTAAGGAGACATTCTGACAAAAGATACGCAGATGATTATGGTGATGATGATGGCGATGGGGCACCCCACATCGGCCGAAACGTTGGAAAAATTCTTAACCCAACCCAACCCGACCCAACTCCAACGTTTCGGCCGATGTGGGGTGCCGGAAAGGATATTTTGGAATTTACGTCATCCTGTTGATAGGTTATCATTTTGTAGCTTTTCAATAAGACGGCTAAGGTACAAAAGGATCGGATGAATAGGAAGGATGTTCTAACGAAATGTTACATGATTTATCGAGCGTCTGTAAGATATGACAATCTTGGCTGAAGCTTGGCATAAATATACTCACGCTGGCTGAACGACGCTAGTGCATCTGTCTAGACAAATGTGAAAACTGGATCATTTTTTTTGTATATCCGTTATACGATGTTACTTATATTCGATCGTTTTATGTCGTTTGGTGGTCTTCAGTTTGTATAGTCTCATCCTTTTTTTATTTTTAAACTAAAGCTGATTCAAGCTGACGTTTATTGTTAAAGTCTTAAGCCCTCAACTTGCAACTGTCATCGATTCAAAGTGATTTAATAAATTAACCGTTTAATTTTTACAAATCAACTGGTTTTATTTAAATTTAATAAATTATTTTTATGTTACATACCTAGTAACTAAACGCAAACGATATTCTGGAATTTTAGCAAATTCTAAAATAAAATTCAACGTTTATTAAAACTCAACTTCAAACAAAATTGTATTCAAAGTTTGTATTAGTTTGAAACAATTATTACTTTATCTTAAATTTAATGAAACATGCGTATTCCTTATATTTCAATTATTTGGTTTCTTTTAATGTCCTGTCTGACAAAACTAACTCGATAACTTTTAATCTCTTATTCGTTTGTTTAACACGTTTATTTCACATTACTCGCTTTACTTTATATCTTTCACCAGCAACACTAACTGTCTTTCCCCAATCCAAACAGATTACAAATGTCAATTGATATCGACCTCAACCCAATTCCGTGGTATTCTTTCTATCTCCTCCAGGGCTTCAATTTAGTCGGAAACGATAAAGAAATTCTTCTGCACGCAGCAAATACGCAGGAAGTATCAAATCATGTTGATATGATTTTCATAAACCATACATCAAACACACGTTTGCATCATCCAGCACAAAGCACCAAAGACACTTTGTGCGCGTACGTCAGCAATAGGCAGAGATAGTGACGGAACCTGTCGATTTTGGGCAAGTAGAAGCTGGCAAAATGATGACGAGAAAATGTTGTCGTTGGCATTTTTGGTGTCGTTCCCGGAACCGCCGCTAGCTTGGTCTCTTGCGCTGTCCCATCGCTTGCACAGAGAAAATGACAACAGATCTTGATGAACTCTAGAACTCACGGTCGACTCACTGACGGAGTGTAGTCACCGATTCAGTCAGCATCAACGTTTGACGAGACGTAGTTCGAAAGTGAATCTTGTAAGACGGAATGATTTGTTCCGCCACAATTGCCTTCGGTGTGTGCCTTCCGGGTGATATTGCGAAACGAATGTGTAACGATGTATCGACAGGTGGTTTGCGTGTAATGGAGTTGGTGGGACGTTGTCTGTTTTCTTGTTTTCCACAATCAGAACACTCCAAACACTTGGCCCCAATCACACAACACCACGCGTGGGTGTGTGTGTGTGTTTGGTTGGAAAGGATCGATTCGGGCGTCGATTAAGGGATATTCATCATATCCGACATCGCTTGGCATTACCCTCCTGGCGGACACATCTTGGTGCTTGGTTTGATACACACTTTTACGACGTCTTTGCACCATAACATACACACACACACACACACACACACGTAAGTGACGCCTCATGATGCGGTAATTGATTTATGCCGAATCAGAGCACGTTGCGTTCTTGAGGTTGGGCCATTTTTCCCCAAAGTTTTCCGATCGAAGCGAAAAAAAAAATAAACGTCTCCTACGCGTGCTTTTCCCCTCGCTCAGGGACTGTATGGATGCCGATATGTGGGATGTGCCGAGTCATGGTTTCATACTCGTCAAACGTTGCCACTTTATACGTTTTTTCTGTGAAGTATTTTTTTTCTTGCTTGCGTACTTTTGCCGTCATCTGTAAGTGAATAACCGCAAAATGGATGGCAAGACAGAAACATTCCTTAGCCTTGTGATCTTTGTACATGATACGCCGGTTACTTAAGAGAGGGCAAGTTGAAACACCAGATTTAAAGTTCAAAGACAAGTCGGAGCTTTTTATGTTGTTTGGTGTCATTGTTGCTACAAGGCCGTTGTCTTTATTAGCTATTCAAAGCTTGGTATCAATTTGTAAAGACGCAGTTTCTCTCTTATATTGTGAAACCTCTGAAAGATATCTAAAAGATCTTTGAGATACAGTATATTGTTATTAAGTTATTTTTTTCCCAATCAGATGAGTAAAGATAAATCAAATTCATTTTTATTTCCCGTTTTTTTATACTATTTTATACATTTTGGTGGTAAAATTTTTAGTTTTCAAGACTAATCTGTCCGTTTTTTTCGAGAGCACAAACATGACACTACATCATCTCCTGTATTAAACTGAAGTCTTAGTAACTATTAGAGCAGTGAAATTTGAAGTTCTTAAATCAAATAAAGTGGGTATCTTAAAATGTTTAGTATCCAAATGTATATTTAAGGGGCGGCCCGGTGGTGTATACGACAGCGGCGCCGGTCTTCACACGACAGGACCGGGGCTCGAATCCCGGCGGACCGCCTCCCCGTACGCAGGACTGACTATCCAGCTACGGGTAAAATCTAAGTCACAGAGAGCTAGCAATAGCAGGCCAAGACCTCACGAGGTTGTAGTGCCAAGGAAGAAGAAGAAGAATGTATATTTAAAGCCCAAACGTTGGAACGCATGCTCAAACCCTCTTCTACTGGCAGCTCTATACTTCTTTTGTGAAAAACAAGTATTTTTAAATTTTATAAAGCTTTCATTAATAATACAAAAACTTTGCGTACCGTAATAGGATACGAAAAAAAGCTATCTTCGTGCATCGCACCGTTTTATTTTAAGTTTTCGTCAATCTAATATAAAAACGTTGTTCTATTTTTTTACTAAACATTTTATGTTCTTAAGCTGAAAGTTGCGTATGAACAATCAACAACAGAATTTGTCCATGCATTTATATTATTTTAAGTTATTGAGCTCAAAAACTTCCAACAAGTCTCGCAAATAAGACGCTCGTTACAAATGATCAATATGAACTACATCGTGATTAATCTAACATGGCCCACATAGCCACATGTACGATCGAATCATTCACAACAATAGCACTCTCGGAATCAATCTCGTTCTCACAAAAGCCGACCCGGGTTTCGTTAAAACCATGCAATGGTGCAGTTGAAATGATACGAATTTGAATCTCCAACCTGTTGCATGGGGATTGCCTGTCTGCTCGATGTAGCTTCTCCATCACGCAACACATCGGTCCGTCCGTTGCATAGCTTTCGGATCCTTAATTTGAACTTTCCCATCCTACCGGTCAACGATCTTCGTATGTTTGTGTGCACGTCTGTATGGGTGCTTCAGAGTTATGAAATGTTCATCAGACCATGGGAACCCCAAGACTCTAACAGCGTACAACGTTGAAGCTTCAGTCCCTTTTTTTTCTTGCCCTTTATCATGGAAAGGAAACAATTTCATTCCAAAAATCCCAAAACGCTCGGATTCTGCTCCCCCGACCAGCACACACGGCGGCAGCACGTGTCGTCCACCGTAGAGGATGCTTTCCACCGATAAGCGATTGTTATCCTACCTCAACAGTGGTGCTCCGAGTGAAGAACCCTAATTTGGGCCAACGGTTCAGTTGGCGTGAAATGATTTATTCTTTCGGCCAGAATGAAGTGAAAGCGATCCAATGCTTTTTTCTTTCGTGTCCCGTTCTTCGGCAGGCAGCTTGTATGTACGTGGCTGTGTATTTGTTTTGCTTCCATCCGAGGGCGTTCCCATCCCTACGCGGAATCCCCATTATTTGTCGATGATGAGTGCTGAAGACGGTCGGGAGCCGACTTGGCCGGGTTGCCACAGGATCCCATTTCATTATCGCCGGTTTTTCGGCTAAGGATTTGGGATTGTTTTTGGAGCGTCCTTCAGCCAGAAGGAAAAGGTTGCGACCGGCACACGTGAGAAGCAGTGCGCCCGTTACCTCAGATTGTATGTGTGGAGGTTTGTTTGGTTTTTTTTTTTTCTTTTGCACCAACCACCGGTCGTCATCGTCGTGGACGTAAGGTCGGGTTTCACATCGTCCTTACCACACCACCGCACAGAAACGTCTCATCTTCACCCCCATTATCATGCACTAGCAAGATTGGCCTTTTTGCCGGGTGAGAAGGTAACATAGCTTCATCAGAATCTCCTTCACCGGTCGGTCGTTTTAGCAAAGCTGTCTCCATAGAACCGAGCGCACCCTTCCCAACAGTAGCGCTCGCTGGAAGACTCGGTTCGGCTGTGGTTCAGTTTGACAGGTGTATAATTAACACCTTTTCGAGTGCGTTTCCTCGGTCTCGCTAACACGAGCTCTATTTATATTTCTCACTTTGTGTGCCTTTTTCTCTCTGACTCACGCAAAGCTGTATCATGGTTCGAGTGCGTGTGAATGAGTGGGATTTGGGCAAACTTCACTTTTGCCAAGAGTTGTTGACTTTAGCCAAACTGTCTTTGCCTTTGTGGAACCCATTCTAGTGAAACTCTCGCACCATCCGAAGCGGTACAAAAGGATCGTTCACTTAACAATCGTATAATGAGTGCTCCCTTTGGTAAGAGGGACAGTTTGTTCTTTGAAGTCACACCGGAAACAATGATTGTCCGGACGCTGTAATTGAGAAGTGTGCAGTTAGTGGTTTTGTTCCTTTTTGCTAGATTTTTTAAATTAAGTGGCTTGGACTGAGCCTACTTCACAAGAAAAAGAAACTCGTTATTTATTGCGTTGTATACTAGTGCAAAAGGAGGAATGTGCTTAAGTTTGCATTATTCACTGTATGAAAATTGTTGTCATACTATTCATAAAACTGTAATATTTTGTTGTTTCCTGAATAGCTAATTTTATTGATATTTCATACCGGTCCTGCGATGTGAAGAACTTGCGCCATTTCTATCATCTCAGCAGTATTGCGTCCAGTAGCAAAAGAGTAAAAAATAAACGGGATTCTACAATAAGTTTACCAATTTGCTTTGGAGTTTACTACACAAACGGCTTATCAATCACTGAATCGTTGTAATATATCCTAGTAATTCGTTTGTGATAACGTGCATGTAGACACCAATCACTTCTGACGTACGTATGATTGTTGATCTCTAATGATGATGATGATGATCCCACCCAAACCCCCGCATAGGCTCGAGATGGTCGAAGTTATCTTAAAGATATTAATTTGAGCCATTTACAAGATTTAATATAATTTCATAGTACGTATGAATGTTTGGAGACTTTCGACCAACTAGTACCTCAGGCTAGAGTTCAACTCCTGCCGAGCCCTTGTCAGTCTTTTGTCTTACCCAAAGTTCACATTTCGCGCGCGTGTCTCGAGGCTATGCAGACTCATTCTGATTTTTTTTTCACTATTATTAATAAAAGTAAAAAACAAAACAAAATTTCATCATCATCACCAAAAGTGGTGTCAGTTACGGAAACAATCTTCTTCACAGTATTACATACAAAAACACCAACACATAATAACAACAACACATAATATCTAAGACTACACATGAAATTTTAAAAAAGGAATAAAAACGCTAAACAAATAACAGATAAATAAAGCCATTCCGCTACAAGTGAACAAATACAGATATTACCTATAACTTTCTTTTATATAGCCAGCGCATGATCGTTTAAAAGTAGGTAGGGACTTTTCCTCTTTTATGCAACGCGGCATACTGTTGAAAATCTTAATCCCTTTAAAAAACAGTGAATTGGCACTTGCTGTCATTTTGACCGCTGGAAGTCTTGGCATATTTGCATACCGTGTCATATATTGGTGTAAGTCTGCACCTCTTTGTACCCTGTTCGTCAAGTAACTTGGCAAAAGCCCGTTTAAAAGTTTAAAAACAAAAACCATTGTATTATAAACAACTCGCTGTTTCACTGACATCCATTGGAGTATACTTAGCATGGTAAAAGACGACGTATATCTGTTACAACCTAGTATCATGCGCATAGCCCAGTTTTGTAATCTTTGCATTCTTTTCATTTGTGTCTGGTTAGCTAAAAATACAATTGTAGAGCAGAAATCAAAATGAGGTGCAATTAATGATTTGAAAAGTTCAATTTTTCCAAACAAACTCAAGTCATTTCTTAATCTATTAATAATTCCACACTTCTTGGCAATCTTTTTTATTAAGTTGTCCAAGTGGATGTCGAATTTCAACTTATTGTCAATAATCACTCCGAGATATTTGATCGTGTCAGTTGTATCTATTATGTCGCCTTCAATTGCAATCGTTTGGTTAAGAGTAAGATTACGCAGAGAAATCACCATAATTTTAGTCTTTTTTGTGTTTAATTTTAATTTTTTGAATCTTAACCATTTACCCAAAGACTTTAGATCGAGAACGAGTTTATCGCTAGCAGTTGTGATGTTTTTGTGCGAAACAAACATTACAGTGTCATCTGCAAAAAGATTAACGTCACAGTGGTGTAGCGTTTCTTTGATGTCATTTATGTACATGATGAACAGTATTGGGCCCAATACGCTGCCTTGTGGGACACCTAGCTTGTTTTCTATTGAATTTGACAAATTACCCTCAAAAGATGTTCTCTGGGTTCTACCCTCAAGATAACTCTCAAACCATTTTAATTCATTATTAAGTATACCAAAGCTCATTAGAGATTTCTTTAATAAATCCCTAGAAATCGTCTCAAAGGCCCTCTTTAGATCCAGGAAAACTGCAAGAGTCACTTGTCTCTGTTCCATAAACATTTTCCACTTAGCCAAAACCAAATTTAATGCAGTTTCGCAAGAATGACCTTCGCGATAACCGGACTGTTCCGGAATAAGTAAGTGGTTTACTTTCAAATACTCCACCAATACTCCTAACAGAAACAATGTGGCGCCATCTGTGACAATTTCCGTGAACTTCGCATGGTTAAGTTCACTTTACACAACTTGTTAAGCATAAGATGAATTCTTTGAACAAGATGATACAAAGACCAATTATTGAGGCCTATATTTCTCAAAAGTATTTCAAGTATTTCGATAAACACGACTGTATTCTTGTTGTGCTTAAGAACTGTGAGATCACAAATAGTGCAGACATGTATGAAGCTCACTCCTTAAGTCCCTCACAGAGATAAAAAATGGTTTTTGAAGCAATTATCACCTTTTTCAATTAGCTAGGTGATATATTCTTAAAGAACTAATTATTGTATAGTTCTGCCAGCAAATACAAATACCATTGAGTTTATGAACATTGATAGCGCAAGACTATTGAAAATTGGTAATATAAACACATGCAATTAAAAACTCTCGACAACTAGCTATTATAGACTTTCTTCCAGACATGATAGTACCATTTTTCACTCCGGTTACCATTGTTAGAAGCGCGACCACTAATGTGTCTACTGAAGTGAAGCGTTTCATCAACGACGGTGCGTTCTGCTTCCGTTCTCAGCCAGCTTGACATCAGTTGGGATCTCGCCTTGCTGCTTCTCCATCCACTGTACACCGTTTCCATTGTTGTCAGTCAGTCTTTCAAGAATTACCCGCCGTGACAATAGCCAAGTCAGTGCATCGCACCTCCGTTCCCTGCTTCCATCTCTGCCAAGCTCTTGCCCTTCACAGTGTAAGGATCGCAATTTTCCCGAGCGCTGCCACGGGTCTGATGCCTGCAACTGAAACGATAATCAAATAATAATAAAAATAATAACATATTTTCCAATCCATTTACAGCTCATTCGCTGTCGGTCCCGGGGGCCGTCACTTCGCCTTCGCCGGTCCCTTACCCCAGCCAGGCGCCAGCGCCCCTCGGTATCGTTCTCATCTTGAGCCGTCCTACTCTAAAGTGTCAATACCGTACGCCAAGATTCTTCCCGAAGCCTTCACAGCAAGTATGGTGACCTGAGGGGAGCGTCGAGAAGGTGGGACGTTGTGGGGACAAATGCGTTGGTTGTTTTTCTCGCTCTCCTTCCCTCCCTTCAAAACGGGACGCGGATCGTGCGTGGGCCAGCATGATATGCTTCCTTTTATGGCGTCCTTAAAGAAATGTGTCGCTTTTTTTCTCGTTCCGTTCTACGCTCCGATCTTGGTCGTATGTTTTGTTCCCTTCTTACGTTCTGCTCTTCATCTTCGGAATCTTCGACCACCGGAACGAAGCCGATTTTTCCGCCATCCGCGCTGTCGATAATCTTTCCCCCTTAGATTCCCCTGCTCGAGCTCACTCGCTCACTCCACGAACCCGACGCATTCTTCCTGCCCAAAGGTTGTGGAAAGCAACACGGCTCAAGAAAAGAATATCATGTTGTGTATTTCGAACACCACCCGCTGATTTGAAGGAACGGCTACGGCTAAAAAGGCTCTCTGTAACGGATACACATTTTACCGTGGAGTGTAATGGATTTTGTCACCAGCTGAATTCGCTTTGGCCAATCAACAGCCTCGTTTAGAGTGGCTGCCCTAGAGAAAAGAAAGCCGAGACTGACGAGTGGCCGAAGTAAAAGCGAAGCAAAAAAAAACGACAACCGATGGTTATTATCGCAGTGAAGGAACGCATTTGGAGCGTACAGAGCCGATAATAAAACGGAGGCACAGACACAGAAAGTCAAGATCGTATTGGGTGGCAAGTATCGAGATAAAGGCCGCGCTTGGTTGGGGATTGATTATGTGTCGGGGAAAAGATTCTTTGGAAAATTGGTGACTCGCTTCACCCCGGTCGCTTCGGTACAAAATTGGTCGAAAATCATTTTAAATTACATTCAGTTAGTCGCTAAAGTGGTACTAGATTTATTGAAGCACCTTAGAGATTCTTGCAACCACTCAAAGGGCGGCTCGAGGCCAATTGGCCGTTTTTCTTTCTTGCTCTTCTCGAGACTGAGATTGAATTGATGGGAACCGAAGCGTTGCTGGTGATGCGTAAAATCACTTTCTTTTGTCATTTTGAGTGCACTTCATTAGTTGTTGTTCTGTTGATTAGAGTTTATATTTATATTTATTTGATACATTTCACTCATCAACAGTTTATGTCTTGACTTTTATTTAATTTTTCGGGGTTTTATCTTTTTCAACGTCTTTTTAATGTATTTTATCTATTTTGTTATTTTTTTTTTTATTTATTTATTAACAATAGTCTGCCTTGAAGGCTAAACAATGTATCTTAAACTAACTTAAGGAAAGGATAGGGAAGAGGAAGCATGGAAATGGGAGCGAAACAGAGACAACGGGATATGATAGTCAAACAGATTTTGAGAGTTATTTAATGCTACTTGCGCTCTAAGGAGAGGATCATTCTGGCCGTAACTCGTAAGCCTTGTTGGGATATGGAGAGGGGGTCTCATACGCAGGTGACGAGAAGGTGCGTAAAGAGAGATAGAGGAGAGCAGAGAAGGGCCATCAATGGAATTGGACAGAAGTCCTGCAATAAAGGACGATTGGAAGTTTGAATGACGGGTTTGCATCGAATCAAGGTCTAGTAAGCGACAGCGATAGGGATAGGATGGAACAGTCGCCTCGGGGTAACCCGAGAGGAACCGCCGAGTTGCAAGGCTCGTGAACTTGTGCTGGACACGCTCTAACGTAGCCATCGCCGTCACCCCCGTTGGCGACTAAACCACGCAAGCATATTCAAGGATCGATCGCACCCAGCAACGATACAACGCCTTCAGACAAAAAGGATCACGAACATTAGACGAGAAACGGGTGATGAGGCCCAACTTTCGGTTAGCTTTGTCGAGTGTGCAATCCAAATGATCATTGAATGTGAGTTTCGTATCTAACCAAACACCGAGGTCCTTGATAAAGGATTCACGATTAATGTCAATGCCCCATAATCTGTACTTCAACAAGATCATATGGGTAGAACGACCAAACGAAATCAAATTACACTTATGCGGACAAAGTAACAGTCCGTTTGAACCACACCAAACAGAAAACGTATCGAGGCAATTTTGGAGACGAAAACAATCAGTAATCGAGGACACAGGAAGGAAGATTTTTAGATCGTCAGCATACATGAGGACACCATCAGAGGGAAGCACATTAACACAGTCATTCATAAATAACAGAAATAACATGGGACTCAAAACACTACCCTGGGGAACACTTGACGATCCAACGATTAGACCAGAAAAGGAGTCCTGCATTCTGACTTGATACTTTCTACCATGGAGATAGGAACTTAACCAAGATAGAATAAGACTCCCCAGACCGAGTCTATCAAGTTTAGCGAGTAAAAGGTCAATAGGAATACTGTCAAAAGCTGCCCCAAAGTCAGTATAGACAGCATCCACTTGACGATCACTGGACATGTTTACAAACACTGAAGAAACAAGGGACATGAGGTTAGACGTGGAAGAACGTTATACGAACGGTCTAGTCGTACTGCTATATTTTAGTACTTTAATCCGTCATATTAAAATTTATTGTAAATTCTAAAATATTTTCCTTTCTGTCCCTTATTCCTACGATTTTTTATAGGTTTTTCTATAATCTTAATGTCTTAAATTATTTTAATCAGCAATTTTTCCCAGCTTTCCAAATGTCGCTATTATATTCCAAATTTGATGTTCCCTAAAATCACTACGACAATAAAGTGTCTAGTAGTCATATTAGAAATGAAATAAATAAATACCTAAAATCATTAATTTTGTTGCTATGTTTGTGAATTTCTTAAAACTTATTTGAATTATTCTCAAAGTAAGCAGCTTTTTCCATTGTGTTTTTATAACATTCGGTTATATTTGGCAATTCAATAATTAATTTAAAGCATTGTTATGTACATCCTAGTATGAACATGAACCATGAGAACACACTGTCGTCTTTACTAATTCAAAAATAATAATAAAATTTCCTAACTATGTGAAACGAATACCTGAAAAAATATTGTTTTTATTGCAGCACAACTCATTGCGCCACTTTAAAATCTCCCATATGTGTTTGTGTCTTTTCGCCTGAACCATGCAGCGTCCCACAATCGGATTGATGCTTCGCTGTGGCATCCTAAGTATTCTTAATTCTCCCATTATGTTCTAGCAGATTCCTTACAAGCTTCGGTACACTCGTCCCCGTCCGTGTGCTCACACCAGCGCACGACGACAATTCACTGTACGGACACATTCTTTGCCGAGATTGCGAGTTTTTGCCTCGTTGCTTCTGCATACGGCAACTTGACTCATACTTTGAATAGCTTTTACTTGTTCCTTGCACAGAATACAAGATAAAGTTTTTCCATCCCTTGAATGGTGATGGAAAACATTGTTGTGCTGTGCATAGCTTCCGTGAAAGAGATTTTGAACAAAATAACTAATAAACTGCTGTGACTTGTGCTTTCCGTGGTTCAAATACAAATTATGTCATTGAGTTAGTTTTCATTAGAAAAATCTTTAAAATACCTCTTACCTTCATCCTCTTGAGCATGTAAGGGTTAAATATTTTCTCCCAGATCGAGTGAAAAACGATTACGATTCTTCGCAAAGCACATCGGAACAATTATGGGGGATTTTCGTTCCGCTTTCGTTTTTCTGAAGCTTTTTCTTTTTTTTCTCTCGTTTTGCTCCGCGTGTTGTTCACTCAAGGAAGTACTGGGAAAGCCAACTGGAGCAGATCGAAGCTAGTAGAACTTCATCATCATTGGCCACCTGTTGCATGCGTCTGCCGTCGAGCGACATAAAATCGTCGACCTTCGGGGTTTTGTGATACGGTCGGGGCACATTAGTAATCGTTCGGTCGGTCGGTTCGTTGGTTTCGACTGATGCAGGATTGGTTTTTCTGCCTTTCAGATCGGACCGGCAGTTGGGAACATTCAACAAGTAGTAGTTTTGTACGAAGTGTTCTTAAGCTTTTCTTTTGCGGACTGGATTCGTTTCCAGAACGTGAAGATTTGTTTGGTGCTGGAAAGAACCAGCAACGTAACCGGAACCAGCTGAACCACCGTAATACGATTTGATAAAAGTGTAAATGGGAAGATTGAATCCGATTATTGAGTTTATTCTTTACTTGTGTGGGTTGTTCTTACTTTTTTTCACATTTTTTTTACGAAACGATTTAAGATTGTTAAACTGAAAGTATTTCATTTGTTTTAAAAATAATGTAATCA
This sequence comes from Anopheles maculatus, assembly GCA_002091835.1. Classification (NCBI taxonomy): domain Eukaryota; kingdom Metazoa; phylum Arthropoda; class Insecta; order Diptera; family Culicidae; genus Anopheles; species Anopheles maculatus. Next base: position 123,594 of record KZ062602.1, read on the forward strand.
TTATTAGCCAATGACCAAGCAAATTCAGTTAGTTTATTTGAATTTATAACATCAAAAATTATTATGCATCTCCAGAAAAGACAATGTTTGATGTACATTTTGTGTTAAATACGTCATCAATTAGTACTTCTTTAATGTTTTAACATCCATCACCTATTTCTGGACGATATTGAAGTGAACGATATCTGTTTCCAACAAGCCTATGCAATGTGTCATTTCTCAAAACATTGTAGACATAGACTATGGGATTTTGTTTATTCGGAAGTCCATGACAATTAATTGCATATGACCGATGTCCTCAAAGTCAACGGTTCATAAGCTATCGAGGAAATTTCGCTCAATTTATACGCCATGAAAGTCATGGAAGAAAATTTGGGCTTCTCTGATGTATGCCACTGAATTTCTCATGTACAATTACAGTTAGTATTTACTATTTGTTAGTAGTAATCGTTAGTATTATCTGTTTAATTTCAATATACACAACAATTCACTCACCATGTAATAGGACATGTTTTTTTCCAAAAAAGTCTTTATAAATTGTTCAACAAGTAACGACGGTCTGAGTCGTTATTACTTTAACTACTTTGAGGAAGTTCCGTATTTTAGTAAACCCAACATGATGCTCTAAAATATTTTCTAGTTCTGGGTACTAAGCGGACAAACGGACCCTAACATAATTACTTTGTATACTAAGAATGTTATGAACGAAATAAATCTTTTCCCACAATTTCGGTATATATCGGTTCCTGTTACTCTACTTTATTCAATATTTAATTTATGGAACTGGGTTTCACGACTAACCGAGTCAGCAAAGTTAAACAATTCTTAAAACTGTACACAATTACACTTAACACCAGTTGCTCTGCAATCGAGCACATTTTCCATCCCTTGATTTTGCTTCATCGAAACATCTTTGTGGAATAAAAAAAAACACAAAATGATAAATGGTATCGATTATGGGCTGGCGTCCGACACCACAGCTTTGCCACTTTTCCACTAGAACGACCACAAACGCAAAGCGGCCAAAATGTCTATACACAAGGCAAACCATTCCAAAGAACAACGGCGATGCGGATGTGAGTTGGTAGTTAGAGTGGGAGCTGAGCGTGTGTGTGTGTGTGTGTTATTTGACAGATACGATGTTTTGCTACGGTGTCCAGATCGATGGTGGATGGATGGCTGGAAAAGATGGGTGACCGTCAATGTCAAAAAAATGTCGTAAGCAGTCCCATAACGTTTGTGTACGTGTTTTGGTGAGTTCGCCGAAATTCCGTGCCAATGTCCCCAGCTGAGCAAATGCATTACACCATCCCTCCCCCTCGTCCCGTTCGGTCACACCCACCACGGTCTGGTTTCGTGCAGAACGAGAAAATGACACTTCCGGCAGGCGCCAGTGGATTAGCGCGTGGAAAGCGGCAGTGCGAGAATCGCTATTTGCATTGGTGTTTCTTGCAGGCCAACGGCAACCCCGATTGCCCGGCAGTCGCAGCATGATTAATGGTAAAACACAATTTAATCCAAACCGTAGCGATCGTAGCGACGTGTTGTGTCAAATGAAATCTGTCTAACAGGGACAGAAACAGAACGAATGCGCTCGTTTGCAATTGTTTTTCTTAAAGCGATACGAAGAATGTTTCGGTGTGCTGCCTTATTTCCACAATACGGTTGTGCTGAAGAACAGAAAACAGGCATCCTAAACACTCATTTATATTCATTAAGATTAAAATGCGTTTCATAACTTTCAATCTTACTTTACGAGACATCATCGTTTCTGCATCAGAATGAAGCTGCGAGGAAACACTAACATAGCACCTTAAGGTGCAAGAAAATGATTGTGTCTCGTGTCAGCGGAACCAACAACGCTGTGTCGACCAAATTACACGCCCAAATGCACGTGTGACTTTTGCTGAAGTGTCATCCGAGTTGAAGCTAAATATAACACCACCCGAAAACCCATTACGGTACGCGTGTGGCAAAAGGCAAAAGAAAGGCTCTCTGTTATCCTGTTATCCTTTTTTTTTGCTGCTGCTGTACGATTTCTTGTTTTTTCCCACCTCATATTTCATACTTTCTTTCTTCTATAACCAATCACAAATTTCGTCATTTAATCAACGGGCATGTGCCCTTTTTCTTTATCGAATATCAGCACAAACAAACGAAAAGAAACAAAAAAAAAAACCATACCCAACAGCCGTTGCAAAGCGTAATGGAAGTTTATGAAGACGTAAAAATTAAAATTAACTTTGCGCAATGTTTTTTCTCTCTCTTTATTTTCGGCACTTCACAAATTTGTGCTGAATTCTTTGCCGTTTCTTCTGTTTCGGCCAAGCGAAGGGCTCGAACTTTCTTCTCGGTGAACCGATGAACTCCTTCTCTTCGATCGATTGGAGAGGGTAGAAAATGCGAGAAAAGTAGGTGAAGATTGAAGCTAGAAGTTTATCAACCGTGAAACAGCAGCAAATCAATCCAATCCACCAAAATGTGTTAAAAGTCGTAGACATTTCGCTCTAGTGTTTTTTTCCCCCCCCATTCTTTTCAGTTTCATTCCTACTTCCTTCTACGGCCCATTTGGATTAATTATTCATTTAGCGACGTGTTGTGTCAAATGAAATCTGTCTAACAGGGACAGAAACAGAACGAATGCGCTCGTTTGCAATTGTTTTTCTTAAAGCGATACGAAGAATGTTTCGGTGTGCGGACTTATTTCCACAATACGGTTGTGCTGAAGAATAGAAAACAGGCATCCTAAACACTCATTTATATTCATTAAGATTAACATGCGTTTCATAACTTTCAATCTTACTTTACGAGACATCATCGTTTCTGCATCAGAATGAAGCTGCGAGGAAACGCTAACCTAGCGTCACCTTAAGGTGCAAGAAAATGATTGTGTCTCGTGTCAGCGGAACCAACAACGCTGTGTCGACCAAATTACACGCCCAAATGCACGTGTGACTTTTGCTGAAGTGTCATCCGAGTTGAAGCTAAATATAACACCCCACCCGAAAACCCATTACGGTACGCGTGCGGCAAAAGGCAAAAGAAAGGCTCTCTGTTATCCTGTTATCCTTTCTTTTTTTGCTGCTGCTGTACGATTTCTTGTTTTTTCCCACCTCATATTTCATACTTTCTTTCTTCTATAACCAATCACAAATTTCGTCATTTAATCAACGGGCATGTGCCCTTTTTCTTTATCGAATATCAGCACAAACAAACGAAAGGAAACAAAAAAAACCCATACCCAACAGCCGTTGCAAAGCGTAATGGAAGTTTATGAAGACGTAAAAATTAAAATTAACTTTGAGCAATGTTTTTTCTCTCTCTTTATTTTCGGCACTTCACAATTTGTGCTGAATTCTTTGCCGTTTCTTCTGTTTCGGCCAAGCGAAGGGCTCGAACTTTCTTCTCGGTGAACCGATGAACTCCTTCTCTTCGATCGATTGGAGAGGGTAGAAAATGCGAGAAAAGTAGGTGAAGATTGAAGCTAGAAGTTTATCAACCGTGAAACAGCAGCAAATCAATCCAATCCACCAAAATGTGTTAAAAGTCGTAGACATTTCGCTCTAGTGTTTTTTTCCCCCCCATTCTTTTCAGTTTCATTCCTACTTCCTTCTACGGCCCATTTGGATTAATTATTCATTAAATGATTTTCCGACCCCACTCGTCACTACCATCGCAGGGTGACATTCTTTAGGCACCGGCAGTGAGTACATACGAGTGTGGAAGGTTTTTTTGTGTTTCTTTTTGGGGGAAAAAAATTCTCCTTTGCTTGATTTATAAATAAGTTGATTGAACATGCAACAGGTCTGGAAAGGTGTCAAGCAATTCTTGTGGCTTCTGGGAAAAGAATTTAATTAGGTAATTTGCGTAACCAGCTTCATTATGCGGCGGATCATTGGTTGTGAATCTAACCCTCTTAACAGCGAGAAAAATGTGACGTTTGCGTGATTTTTTAAAATTAAATATGCAAATAAGTGTATTAATGATTGACCCTACGAAGCATCTAAAATTTTGACTACGAATCTCATTTGAACATTATAAAATGAAGCATAGTTTGAAATGCAAAGATAAAATATTTTACGCAGCATTTTTTCTTTTAAATTATCTTTTCTTTTCTTGTAATATTTGATTACATTTGAATCAAATGTCAGTATGTTTAAAACAATAATCAGTAACAAATACAAAATTTATCAGACATTAAATCAGCTGCTGAAAAAAGAAGGTTATCAGTTGAATTCCACGTATAAGAAAGACCTTTTTGCCTAAAACGTTTTACTATATTTGCACTTAGACTAAGCCATGACCATTTTTTAACAAAATCGCTATAAATATGATTTAGATGAATGCGAAATTTTTAGCCGAAAAAAGTTATATTTTTTGGAAATAAATCCACGACAGAAGTCATTCAGATTAGCAAGTAATATCAAGAAAACAAGAGTTATTCAATGTCTGACGCCTAAAGTTATACAATGAGAGGTTAACCGAACAAACTACTTACAGGAACATATATGCCGTTACTGCAGTTATGAGTTACTATATTATATCCTAAAATCCAGCAAATCAAAAATTTGGTCCGCACCTTATCTCTTTTACTTATTCGTTTTTAATTTGTTCGATTTAGACTCGCTGCCAAATCCGAGGGCATTCTTTCTACAATCCTTCTCTATTGTTTCTTATCCTTTTTTTGTGTTTCTATTCGCCTCCTAACTGTCAGCACGTTGGACACCTAACACAAGTTTCGATTAGCTCTTCTCTCTTATTCTATTATCTATTTCACAGTGTCCTTAAGCAACAAAACATATTTTTGTAAATCGTTAATAAAAGGAACACATGCATGCAATAACTTAATTTTGTCAATCTATCAATAATTATTTGTTAAACCTGATGCTGCGTATGAAAAAACGTATTACCAACGTTCGAGCACCGTCTCCTTAACATGTCGCTGATTGGATTTTTGCGATGAGGGATGAAACAATTTGCATACATTAGGCTGTGCGCTGTAGGCTGCGGAGTCCCCACAGTGGATAAGATTAGAAATGCAAACTCCGGCCACGGAACGCACGCGATGGAAAGGAATGGATAGTAACGGACGTCAACGTCAACGATGTTCCTTCCTTG
>KZ062603.1:0-20812 GCA_002091835.1 Anopheles maculatus
ACGAAAATATTCGGGATTTCCATTCCATTTTTTTCCGCAATGGTAAATTTCATAATTTTAGATGTATTTCAGTGCGGTTCTTTGCAAGGGTATAGATGTGTACCGCCAGAACACATGTCTTTCGAAAGGTTGAAATTGGGTGTAATTGTAGGTTGGTCACAAACGACCGGAGTTAGCGTATTGCGCTAGCAATAGAAGAGATTTGGCCCCCTCTTCAAAGAGGAAGTAGGAAATTGTGTCATTGTCCTGTTTGTTCTCACTCGTTTTTCATTATGCTGACATACCACGTTTTATGTTAAAGGTGAACGGCCGAATTATGTTACCGTGCTATTTGCACCTTTTGGTATTTGATATTGATTTTCTTTAGACATTGATACTGCGTGCGGTGAAATATGTACAAAATAGGATCACTATTCGTGGTGTGCTGCTTGAAAAGACCCATTCCATTTTCATTTTAAACTTTATAATACTTTTGTGGCAAACAATTGCTTTTGCATTGGCAATATCGATTTAAGTGTTGTAAGGTAATCTACTTGTAGTATTCCTTCGAGCCGTACAATATTCAAACACAAGTCATTGAACTTAGCAGAACAGTGATTTGTAACATATTTCGGGTCTATTTGCGCATGTGCTAAAAATTTTCAGCAAAATATTATCATTAAACGAAAACTAAATATGGCTTTAGTAAACCCACCAAATCAAACGTGAAATTGCTACTGTGTGAGTTTATTTATGTATCGTTGCTTTGAGAGTAGTGTGACTGAAATGATGATGTATTGACGACTTCCATTGGTACTTTACAGTTGAATTGCATTACTCTATTATTTTTTCCCTCAAATCACAAACGTCTATCAAACGCTGTTTTCTCATGGTACGCAATTTTAGAACAATTGTATTCAATACTTTCATGGTGGTTTTGTTTTTTCTTCTCACGTCTAGAGTCGTACTCAACAGTATGACCAAGTCGTTGTTCAAGAACTAAGAATTAATAATAATAATAATTACTCGGTGTACAGTGTCTACAAGACCCAACAAAGGATTCTCAAACGCTCTGGAAAGACTGTGGCTTTTATTGCACTGATATACGATAACAACGTTCACTTCCAATGTCACTTACAGTAAACTGAATCTTGGCTTAAAATGAATGCTTTCTGTGTGAAAGAAAAATGTTTTTTTTCTGAACAGACGACCTGACAGAACTGCTCAATCGTTATAGTTAATAAGCCCGACACTTCTACACCTTCATTTGCTAGCGATAAACAAAACAATTTTTTTTTGCAACTAGCTGATTAAGTGAAACCACATATCACACTTTACACAGAAAAGATAAAAATAGCATTTGCGTCTAGAAATATGTGATTTAGAATCCATCCTGACGCGGACGATGATGTAATGTGGTAACGGCTGATTTGTATTTTTTTAAAGAAATATAAAATCACCATATTTTTTATCGAAATAAAAGTATAAATGTACGAACTAGTCACAAACTGTTTAAAAATCGAAATTCAATCCTGCCGTAGTATTTGCAATGAATTTGGTCGACAACGAACGTCGACTTCATTCGTCGACTCACACGCATACATACATCTTGTCTGCTGCTATGTGTAACGAAAGATGTGTGCGTGCGTCAAATGGAACTCTCTTGAAGGTGTGCGTGATACACATATCTGAAAACTTTATGGCGTCGTCTGGTTGACGCCACTGGTTCCGCCGATACGAAAAAGTACTGGAAAACTCACGTGTTTGCGACATTCACTTTAAAAACTTAATTGAAACAAATTATTTTCGTTATTTTCCGTCACAGTACAATCGACACACTGAGAAATATTCAGTTTGGTCATGCAAGTTTCACTCTAAACACAATTGCAATGGGAACACTGCAAACATTCAACCGCAAAACATTGAACTGCAAGAGACACAAAAACAAACCATAAAACTCTTAACGTATTATACAGCTCGTAAAAGTGTGGTGGGGCTAGACTCGTCGGAAGAAAAGAGCTAGCGCTACACCGCTACGAGCAGCGAACGCGTGCGAAAGAGGATGGCAATATTTGCAGCAATGCAATATGGCAGCCGTTTCGTTCAGTTTCACGAAGCTCTACACGTTCGCACACACACACACACTCACTCGCTCGCTCACGAGACCATGCACCTACAGCGGCATAATCGCTTCGATGAGTTTTACGATCTCGAGAGAGCGTTTAGCGGCAAATAAGCACCGTTAAAATTTCGCCGTAATAATTTCTCCGTCGCCACCGCGAGATAGCAGGAGCAGGAGCAAAGGCCGTCTGGTTGCAAGACGAATTTCGTTTTGGAAACGAATATGTCATTTAACTACAATCGTAGTAACGTGTGACGTTACACAACTTCAATATGGAGTGATGGATTTAGTTTCAACCCAACGGGTTGTACACCGAAATATTGCTTGCGATCCTTGTACGTTTGCTTGAACTCGGTAGGGCTTTGCCCGGTACAAGGTCTTGAGGTAGTCATGGTAGCGAATCCGATGGGTATACTGGCAAAATGGGGTTTTGGTCGATAATTCCGCAACATTACAGTATAAGCTGCAAGCCGAGTGTAAACGTTACCGCTTTGCTATGCATCGAGAGACAAATGGGAGGAAAGTAAACTGTACAATGAAGCAGCACTATCGGAATGATTTCCTGTGGCTGCACTGCACCAGCACGAAGCAGTGATTTCGAGCCGTTTGTTCCATCGTGCCAGTTCTAGGAGAGGGCTGTGGAAAATTTCATCATCGTCGTAATTGTACCAATCAAATCAAATTATCTGCATTTTGCGTTGTACGAAGTTTATATTAATTTCTGATTTCATGGTGCATAGTTGAAACTACATTTTAGCAAAACTGCTAAACATTGCCCTTCCAAGATCCGAGAGCTTGGAAAAGATAGGTTCGCTGAGAAAAGGGTTTTCGCTTCAGTTGAGAAATTGACAAGGAAGCCTATTAGTAATGCAATTTGAGATTTCTTGATTTTTTTTCAATAACATCAATTACCCACTTTAGAGTTCAAGAGTTTGAACGTTCGCCGATTCTAGGGTGGTCGTGAATATTTTCGTACCTTCAAATGAGTTATTTCATCGAAGCGTTTTGTTTTGCTCCGCTTTTTGTTCACCTCAACGACGAGCAAAACGGTTCAAAAACGAATTTCTCAGAATCAGACTCTTCGATACAAGAGGATGTTTTCGATTGATCGATCCATTGTGATCTCGCTACACAGCTTATTTTTTGTGCCTGTAGCAAATTGTACGGGCAGCGGAGTTAAGAGAAGGTAAGTTTATCCTGTTCGTTTTAAGTGGCTTGATTTGAAGCAAACATCAACACACATTAAATGCTGCCGATTCTTAGTCGATGTGTTGTTGATACGCTTTTGTACATTCTTTCGTAGTCTTCAGCAAACCGTAAAACAGCGCTTTGTCTATACATGACCTGAAATTTCATTATGTTTCTTCGTAGTGTTCCATTGGTGCTTGCTGTTGTCAAGGGTTGTATTGTGTTTGCTCGCAAGATTTGCTTTAAGCAAGGTAATGGGATTCTACGCGTCGCTCGTATTGTGTTAGGACACACCTTTTGATTCTTACCTTCGCGAAACGAAGTTTTCTACTTGTTAGAATCAAGGATGGCAGGGAATGCTTCTTCAATACGAATGTTGCAAAGATCAGTTTTTGTCGAAAATCGTCTTGACGCAGTCGACTTTTTGCTTCGCTTGAAATGCAATCGAACAGCATTATACTGCTTTAGCAAAGTTTGAAGGAATTTGAATCAGTGCAAGTGACAATGTTTGCAGGTGGTTTTTGAGAAGTAATAAAATATCGTGCCTGGAGTTTTCTTGTGACCTACGGTACTACCTGCAGTGAAAGTCAGTTTGAGTTTTGGCAGTTTGAGCAGAAACACGGTCGGATTCCGAAAGTAAGGCAACCGGTGAATATTCTTGAAACACAAATTATTGAAGGGTCGCTTGTAAAATAATGTGACGGACAAGCCATAAAAATTTATATTTTTGTTTTATTGAATTACCAGTGAAAGTTACGTAACATTTGCCAACTACTGAACATAAAACCATAAATAACCACCGTCTGTTGAATGAAAGACACCTTGCCGTTAGAAAGCGATTTTTAAAACACAAAGGTAGGAAAAAACTGGCAGATCCGATAGGATATTTGATGGATGTACCGTGACAGAGTGCGAGAGAATGTAACGTGAAAATGAATAGAAAGTGTAACAAATCAGAACTGTATTTGGAGAGTTTGCACCACAACATATTTTATAGCTACTATCAGGTTTACGTAGCAGGAAAAGATAAGTACATGATATACACACAACATTGTACTGTGCTCAGTAAAACAAGTTAAAAGTGAGGTTAAAGAATTAGATTAATATAACAAATTTATCAAGTATTTGTAAGTTTGAGTACGCGAAAAGACATGCATATGAAATATGAAGTTATGCATTAATGTGTATGTGTTTTAATGCACATTCGATTGAAAATTACTGTGAACAGCAACCAGCATCCATACTGAGTTATGCGTTTGGCACTGTGGACGACGAAAATACAGTATTAATCCACAAACTCATTTCTGCGAGTGGAGCGAGGGAAATATGTTTCCGGAAAATGGATAAATGTAGGAGTACAGGCATTTCCACGTCCTCTTAACACTGAATTATGGGGAAAATTTGTCAGACTCGTCCGCGATATCAGTGCAGGTCCATTTTTTCATCCCGAAGTCGAGGAAATCGCATATAAAACCATTGAAAAGCTGAAAAGTCGCACGTGCTTAATAAAATCATGACATTTCGAATGGCCAATAAGTGTAGGAATAGTTCAGCTACGATGCTAGTAGTGAAACATGGAGGTCTTTTAGAAATGGGAAATTATGTTGCGTAAAATTGAACTTATTTCCAGATATTATGTTATGGTACTATGGTTATGGTTTCCAGGGAATTATAAATTATATTAATAAAATCATGACATTTCGAATGGCCAATAAGTGTAGGAATAGTTCAGCTACGATGCTAGTAGTGAAACATGGAGGTCTTTTAGAAATGGGAAATTATGTTGCGTAAAATTGAACTTATTTCCAGATATTATGTTATGGTACTATGGTTATGGTTTCCAGGGCTATCCACACAGGAAATAGTTTTAAAGATGCCGGGACCTATGAAAAACTGCCCTGTTTTTATAACTTTTAAATAAAATGTTATCATTCATGGAAAAATCGTTAATCCATGAACGATTTTCTCTGTTACTTTACGGTAATACAGTATTTCATCATGTTTTGAATAAAATACTTTAAATAGGTGAAGTGCTTTTACGCAACATTGTTTTTAAAGCGACTCGGATCAATAAGTCTAAAAATACTCATCAACAATACATTTTCTTTATAGTGCCAACAGATAGTGCCAATGCCTACAGATATCAATGTTCGTATCAGGTCTATTATGTCATATAATGTTTTATGCTGTATCTAGAGATTTTCAGCAGCATTATGGCTGTGTGGGTATTGAATGAGTTATACGAAATAATAATGAAAATGGTTAAATGATGATTAACAAAACTATCAAAACTGAAACATTGTTATGAAAAGATTCCAAGCAAAAGGTATTACATAAACTAAATAGTTGGTAATTTTGAAACTAATTACATAAAGCAATTATTTGTTGACCTCTATCAAATTGAAGAAAGCTTTTGTTTCAAATTATTAGGAGTGCTAACAGCAGAATGATACGATACTTGTGTATTTCAATCTTCATACAAAACAACATTTTGAACATTTAATGTTTAATTAGTCATACTATGTTTTGGATATGCCATTTTGTCAATCGTTAAGTGCTTTCATCCTAGACGGTTCACGACATTCAGGAAGGCACGGCTACTGTGCTACAGTACGATTACACTGGTAATCGGCGAAAAAGGAAGAACAACCCTTCTGTCGTATTTTTAAGCCGTCTGGATGGAGTGAGACGTTCAGGTTGGCATACAAAGACAGCAGAGTTAAAATACGACATTATACTATACAAAAAAAAAACGCACTCACACAAACACAAACACGATGATGATAAGCAAAGCGTAACGACTGCCGTTGGAAGACCAGGTAGAGGTAAAACGAAAGGTGATTATCTAAACATTATTCATGTTGTCTGTTTTGTTGCTGCATTTTACCAATTCCATGTCTATGGAGGTTCAATCGTGCAATTCCAACCGCATGAGAAGGTTTTTTTTTATTGTTGGTTTTACCAAACGTATGATCGGATCACGAATGGACTTCTTTTTGCTGCAGCACCACCTGAGAAACCTTATGGAGGTTTTGTTTTATTTTTTTATTGCAATCGAATAGAACACTGTGTCGGTAGCGAAGTAAAAGTCAACCTAACGTTGAATTAGTTCATTTGAAAACGGACTCAAGGTTTGTCCGTTTTGTTTTAAACAACGACTGCTGAAAATAGCGGATTTGTGTTTGTATTCAGTTGGCGTTTGTTATAATGGTACAACAATGGAATGGATAATATTCAGGGAACAGCAAGTAAAGTCAGCTTTTGATTTTGAGATTATTTTGATCACTATATAAGGAATTTGCAAGTTGTATCATACAATCATTATATTTGTAGCTGAATAGTAGGTTGGGCTATATATTGCTTTTCTTACTGTACTTTACCTACTAATGATTTCTTACTATAGTTCATTTAATGATGTTGCAATAGCTGTTACTGCTCATGTGAAAGTGGATGTACAAACTGAAATTTTGATACAGTTTTACAGAAGATTTGTTTAAACAAATGAAGTAGCATACTCGTCGTGACGACACGCAAATCTAGCAAAATTCCATTACATATACGGTATAAAGTTAAAACTATTAGTTACCTTCTGTAAGAACCATGCGTTACAGACACATTTATTTGGCGAGCGCTGCAGAATGTAGTCCACTGGCATTTAGGTACTGTTTGACCACATACGATTTTTCGTTTAGTTAAACTGGAAACTACTGCATGCACGATAGTGTGAAAGGCATTACAGAGCCTTCGTTCGCATGAGCTTCCGTACATCTTGCAGGCACACGAGAGATGCTGAACTGCTCCGACGATGCGACGCGGTGCCTGTGGCCATCAAATGCTGCAGTGTGCTCTGGTCGTAAGGTATGTGGAATATTTTATTCAATCTATTTTGCTTACTACACCGGCTGTATTTCTTTATACCATGGAATAAATAGTGTGGAAACATAATGCCGCTCTTTTGCTGATGCTGTGCTATAGAAGAAAAGAGACTTCACTGTAACGACCTTCGTTAAAGCCATCAATTGTCGAGGTAGTAACCGACGCGATAAATTATTTTCAAAGATTATTCCTAGCTCAAGCATTTGATCAAATACAGGTAGTTCGTTTCGTATTTTTGATAAAAGGTTAAATTTACAATTAAAAAGCAATCATTAACTTTTTACTAGATTTACAAACATGCCACAAATTGAAAAAGTGATGACTTTCTTATAACAAATTATTTGCAATTAACTCTGCTAAAAAGAGAAGTATTTTTAGTGCATGGAAAGGAAAATCTCACAATACTACTTACAGTATGAATTGGGCGCAATTCGTGAATACAAACCTAAAATCCAAAACCATTCGTTTTAACTGAATTTATTTTAATGAGTCAACTGATATACCAAACATTTCTTCTAATTACGCCGGCATGTGTAAATAAGTTTCTTGTGGCAATAAATAATAATTCGTTCTATTTCAAACCTTCTACAGTAAGTGTATCAGAGGTTTCAGTTGACTGAACCTAAAGATTTCTCACGTAATGTCTTTCTTTATTGAAAATAAACTGAGACAAATCAATGATGGCAGATAGTACTGTCATGTTTAATACAACCACAAAATGGAGTGTAGGTTTATACGCACTATGTCTTTGCTCAGAAGAACGCAGCTCTGAACTGATAGCACGACGAAATTCTGAATTCGGATCACAAAGAGAACTTTCGTAGCTCGTTTTCAAAACTGAATTCGTCCCCGGGAAATAAAGTATCATACATTATTCATGAACATGGTTAGTAATGCGCCGATATTTCTGAACTATTCTTTACTATACAAGACGCATAAGACTATTTGTCCCACCAGTCGCGTCTATCCCACAAGTATGTGTTCGCCTGATGCTTCTGAAGCGAGGAATGTTATACAGTTTTCGAAAAAAAGAGAAAAACGTTTTTATGAAAACTAGAAGCGTTTTTTATGACGTTTTTTGCTATTATGCTAAGATCGTTCAAGAGGCCACAGGTTTTTGCACGTCCTTCAAAAAGGCCCAAAATCCGTATGATTACGTATAGTAGAATGTGAAAGCAGTAAATAAAGTACAGAGGTTAAGCTGCATGTTTCTGAATACGTAGGATTCAGACTACCCGTTCTATCGACAGGATCCCGTACATCATCTGTGTATCTGTCAAGGTTATAGGAATTAAGAGCAATGCAAATATGTTTTACTGCTTTTTTAATGACATTTTTACAAAGATTTTTTAACATTGACCTTCAGAGATGCTTCGATTTGCAATGCACATTTCGCACCGAATGTTCAAGTTTTTAAAAACATTGTTATTCGTAAATCTGCTCTAAAGATAATAAAAAACATAGCATATCTTAATTTATTTTGTTCGAGCTTTTGCAATTAGTGGTACTGAACAAAATGTGTATTTGCTACATAAAACAATAAAACGGAGTGCAACTGGTTTCGAATGCCTACCTGTTCTTTTTCAGAATGTTTTTTATCCCTAATATTTGTAAGTTCTCACATACCTAGCACTTTCTCCTTACGGTTATGTCGGCAATAGAACTTTCTAATTTATGTCGTAAATCAAAATTTTATGAATGAAGGTATAATGCGTTCTTCAATGTGCCGCAGTTGGTGGTCACGTAGAGCCTGTACCGTTTGTGTCATTTCTCTCTTTGGTGACGACGATGCATATACAGATTGTGTATTGGACTTTGTTAAAAAAAATTAAACTTTTAGCCTGTGACATGCAGAAGAGTTTATCCAAAATATTTGCATAATCCATGCATTTTACATAATAAACTTTTGGTATCTTAAATTGGATCTAAAATCATGAAATAATTTTGATTTTTAACGAGACGCACAGTAATATTATGTTTAAGTTGTATACTTCAATCTTTTGTAAAACGCCTAGTGTATCGCCTCTGCCCGATGAAACTCAAACAGAGCATTGTATTGAAAGCGGAAGAAAACAAACGGCAAATGCAACGGAAAAAAAAACAAACGAATAAACCATTGTAATTATTATTCAATCGATTTTTTCTATCGTGCGTTGCCGCTCCCGCCAACCCAACGGTCTTTTCGTTTCGAAAGGATTCATTTACTGCATCTTTGCGCGTAAAACACATAATATTGTAGTGGAATCGGAGAAACGTAATCATAAAGTATAATATTTTAATAATATAATTTATAACTCAATATGGCTAATGTGATAACAAACGCATTAAAGCAGGTTTTATTAATTGCTCTCAGTTTTTGGCCCCGGGATTTCCTGGTCGCTCTTTACGCGGATGAAATTGGGGACAGCGCCAGCGAGGGTTTAATTCACTTGTCGTTCTCTTTCTAGTCAACAGTTTTTGTATCTCTATCATTCATATGTTCCTATCAGGAGTTAGGCGCCCCGGTGTTTCAGTGTGCTGTTCTCATCGTTTGCTTATCCCTGAGGGTTTAGTAGATATATTTTCGATGTTTTCATACACAGCCCCGACTCACATGGTGGATGTTTTATCCTCCGGGCACACGGCGCTTTGTGCTGAGCATGTCGATAGTGGAATTTTGCAATGGGGGGAGATTTGTCCGCTCGGGTGAAATGTGTGGTTTGAGTAGGGTGATAAATATACCACCACGTGCTGTCGGCAATTCATGCATTGGACCTTCGATGAAAATAGTCACAACTTCAATGGGTTAATGTTTACGCGCTTAGTTAAGTTTGCATTTCTTGCTGTATACTTCATACGCAGATTTTACTAGAAAATACAGGGTCACGATTCGCGCTCTTCTCTAATTTGGCGCAAGTAGCCAACACTGAGCAGCCGAAACTCGTTTCTCTTTTTGGGGCACTCTGCACTATGTGCATTGAAAATCGCTCGATCGTTCGTTTGACCAACGGTGTATTGGAATCGGCTCTTCCACAACAACATTTGTCCCAACGCTGTGTCCTCTCTCTTCCACACGACGATAACAATGGTACATGGGAACGAAACGAGGGAAGCAAAATAAGCCACTGCGAGCGTTTGGAGGTAGATGATACATAAATACCAACACTGATAAACTCAAAATGGTTCCATAAATTGTACGGCCTCAGGTTTTTCATTTGCCCGCACCGATGGAGTATAGAGAAATGATTACCTCGCGCTTTACTCGTTGGTGGCCTTCTGACACCAGCAGTCACAATATGGAAACCAAAATACTCCCATACACATGATGCTGTATGCCTACGGGGAACATTCAACATTCGAGGAGGATGGAGGCACCATGTGTGAATATGTCACGGTATAAGCTTACCCGGCCGTGTGTGATTTCGTGCTCTCTCGTGCATTCAATTGTGATAGGAAGAAGGATAACGCCAGCTCACATACTTCGATCCCATTTAAAATCACAACTACAGGGATCGTAAGTCTTAGCCATCTTTTCCCTTCATTGTTCTAGGCAATAGATAAACAATTCTCGCTTATGTAGTGCGGTAGCGATGCGGAAACAAGATGTGCGAAAAAGAGGGCACAGTAATCTCAAAAGTTGATAACCGCAAGCAACTTTAACATCCGCATCAAAATATGAGCTAAAGTTCTAGAACCGTATTGGGTACAGGGCCATCGCGTCGCTTTCATTTTCACTTTTGGCTGAAGAATCAGCTGGGTTTCCAGAAGTTTTGGAGAATTTTAGCAGTACTCTACTCGTTTTGTGAGCATTTTTAAAGTTTTTAATAAATACTGAAAAGCTACTTTATCGATGTGACTTCGCGTTACAAAGCTGTTAAATAGATAAGCAACAAAAAAAAAACATATTTATTTAAGTTCTTAAATGTAGCATTACCGTATACCCAATACGATTGCACTATTTCATTTAATTTAAATTAAGGCATTTAATAGCTTTAACGAATTGAATTATATTGCAAGTTATTTACAAAGTGTTGCATTGATTTCTATTTGCTAGCCCATTTCAAATTGAAATGATGGCAAGTTTTCGTATGAAGTAGCTATTAATGGATAATGTTTCGATGCATTAATTAAATAATTGTTTCTGTTTTGCTTTTCAGGTAAGCGAACGGTCTTGTACGATCTGCTATGTTTATAGTAAGTATCATTAGGTTTATCTAGTTTCTAGGTTTATCTGGTGTTGTTGTATGGTAAGGTTTAAAGTGTAGTAATTTACACAATATAAGCCATTGAGCTATCGTCAGGTTAAGGGTATGATGCTGAAATGATTGATTCGGGGGGTACGCGGAGAATAATTCAATGGAAGTAAATGGTTTCTACATTTCTACTTCCTCTATGAATATGGAGCTATACTCAAATAACCTTTAAATCCTCCTTCGGTGAATGTGAATTGACATGTTCTTACTAAATTTATGTGTTTTGCGATGTTTCTATACATGTGCATGTAAGGAGCGAAAACTCCTTCTACTCCAACAGATTAAGGTACAGGTATTTGGTTCTCGTGTACTTCACTTCAGTACAGTTCGTGTACTTCAGTGTAAATTTTTGTATTAAAAAGCAAAATAAGTAATGGCAGCTTTTTTCGAACACATTCTCCAAACATAATGATCCGACGAATATAGGTATATTCCATTTACAGTATGCCAACAAAAAAAAAACCAAGAAAAATAGATCTCAAATGCTGGGAGATACGTTGCAAACTAAATTTCCCTTTTCCTATGCGATCAAGCAAAACGCCACTGATGAGGTTACTCGTTAAAGAAGAGATAATATATTCATTTATATACATAAAACATTCGAGCACAAAGCGCTCTTCAGTTTTTGTGCTTCATCGCCCTAGTGTAAGGGGCGTCTGAGGTAATGTAGCTCAAACAACTGCTTTCGACTAAAATAACTGCACAAAGAAATCACTTCTTGCGACTGTTTGCAACGGGTGGGTTCTTATACAATTTATATTCCACACTAATATCATTCGGAATACCGAATGAGCTCAAAGTATTTCACTCTTGTTTTGGATGTGAAGGTGTGTTTGTGTGCGCACTACTGCTAGATGTTGAAATCTCTACATTTTGCTATATCTCGTAAGACTACGAGAAAAAAAATTGAGTATAACATGCATTTAAGCGATGAGAAGTAGATTTTATAGATTCTTTAGACTTTACTAAGAGAACGACTATTTTTTAACACAATTGAGCAACGTTATTTATTCTTACAGCATTGATAATGAAAATTCTCCAAATAATTTTAGAAATATTCTTCACAAAGGAAACTATGTTTATCTCCGCATTGTGAAGAACGTTGAAGAATTTGTCGGTGGTTCAGTCAATGTCTCGGGACGAAATCTGAAAATTATGAGCAAAGAAAAATAAGGCAATGTCTGATGGCGACATGAATGTTCCTTAATGTATAAAGCATCGGTACAACGGTTAGGCTGCAATGATGATGAAAAATTGAGTAGCACAAAAACGCCCATAGCAATGTCCATAATACTGTGAAGTTAGGCAACAAAAAGCATCCAACATGTATGAAAGGAACGGGAACCAAATCATTGTTTGTCAGTAACGAAAAAATGGTTTGCTTGTCTGAGCTCATTTTATGTGGAGAAAACATAGATGCCTCCCAGTGTTGCCGTTTCTGCTCCTTGCCAATGAAAACACAGCATTAAAGCAGTTTCCCTTGATAACTGGATCGCATTGTCGCGTCTGGAGAGAAAAATAAAAGCACAACAACACAAAGAACCTTTAAACACTGAACCCAAGAATCAGGTTCATAGCAGTTCCATCTTTCTTTTTCAGCCCAAAAAGGTATCTTTAAAATGAGGAACGCGAAAACTCTCGACATACTCTTTATGCACCTATGCTTCAAAGAACCTCACGCCATCCTTTCCATTTGGTGGACCGCGACAGTAACGAAGGCTTCGAATTGCTGGTGCAAAGCATAATTTAAAACTGCAGACCGTGGATAGGCCCAGCTCGGACATCATGTTATGTTTTCTTCGGTTTACTTTTTTACGCCACAAGCATAGCACAGGCAAACTCGACTCGTTAAGTTGAACTCGTTGGCGATCGGACGATCGAGCGCTGAAAAGAATGAGATGCTGTGTGAGGGAGATCAAAAATAACCAGTCGTGAAATGCAATTGCGTTTAATCGAAGCAAAAAGGCAGGGGGTTGAACAGGGATATGATTTTAATTTGAACGCCCTAGGACGTGCACTGAACGATTGAGGCAGGAGAATTTCTTTCAATGTGGCATGTCTTCCAAAGAATGGCGTTGTTGTTTTCCTTCTTTTTTTAATCGTGCCCATTTTATGGGCCGCCAAACGCGACGAACCGGTACCAACCTGGCTGCACCAAGCTGCTGAAGAAAAGACACTTGTTTGTTCCTTGTTTGGTGTGTTTCGAGTACACAGCATTCAGTCACTTACAAGCCAAGGGATGAATTCGTCATGTAGGTAGTGCGTTGCATCCATCAGGAAATAGTGGTGGCAATCGCAACGAGCTCCGAGCAAAAGTTTTAATTTCCTTTTAAAGCTAAATTAAATTTAATGTAATTATGCGAATGTGAATCTTGATCGAGCTGAAAGCTGCTATAATTATTTCAACGGGCAGCCATTTGACGCCACTGTTTTGCTGATGAAGAATGTTATAATTACAGTTTTATTTGTTCGATTTCGCGAGAAAATGTTCAATTATTTTTAATTTACAAGATGCTTTAATGGAAACCGGCTAAGCGAAACACACCGACGTACGGTCAAGAAAGTTGCGTAAACGTGGTTGGCACAAATTTCGTTAAGTTGATTGATGTGAACACACTTTCAGAAGCGTTAAAACTCTTGGAAATACAGGGATGCCAAGAAACAGAGATCGAGTAACCAAAAACACGGTAACATTGCCGTAGTATGATCAATTTTTATACTACGGCAATCATTGTTATCAAAGCTGCTGATTACAATGAATTGTTTGTGTCATGCTGCTATTTTTATCGTTGATAAACGATCAATATATTTATATTACGCTAGGAATCTCAGTTCTTATGTCGAAATGACCATTCTTTGAACGGCATGAGCTACTTCAGAAGTTTTGGAATTTATGAACATATATTTGATATATGTGTATATGGCGTCTATTCGTCATATTGGAAATTAAATAAAAAATATATAAATAATATTCGTAAATTTGCTTTGTATCGTGTTGCGTGTGTTATGTTATGTTGGTTTAGTTTGATGTTGAAAGACGTGTTGACTTTAATGTCTGTTTTCATAGTTTCTTTTTTTTACATTATTTGTAAGTTATCTCCAAACCTCATTCCTAGACACAGAACGAAAGCTTCATGTCTGACTGAAGTGAAACAAAAAAAAGGAAAGGAAATTTCGCCATCGCCTTACTGTCCTTCTGTCTATCGCTTCATTTAATATATGACTCTCTTACTCTCTAGACGCATAAAAAGGATGCTGCAATGGCAGATATTTATGATGTTATTATTTAAGGAATTTCTGGAGGATTTATTGCGTTCCTTACTTTATTTGATTACAAAATAGTTCATTCCGCAAAAGACCTCCTTCTTTACTAGTCATTCCATTGCATCTCCCATTTATAACGCTTCTTGCTGGGGTTCGTCTATCAGTGTGCTATGAGGCAAGATAAAGCAACAGTAATGAAATTCGGGTCGGTTCAACAATACACGAATTCGTAAGAGATCTGCCTTTGTCAGAATCTTCATCATTCATTTGGTTTGTATTGGAACGAAGAGTTATACATATAAGCATAGCATAAGCGCCATAGTACCAAACCATACCTAACATCATTATCTTGCCATGAAACACTATTTTTCGAACGTTAGTGTTGCATAAAGCAGGAAAAATGTTTTATTTGCCGTCAGAAAGTTACGGTTGGTTCTGTTCGAAACGAAATTGTAAAATGCACGACAAGGACCTATTGCCGATTGACTTTCATGTAATTTAACGTACGACCTCGCTAAAGCGGAAAGATAAACGCAAGCCAACTTTCGCTTCATGTTCCCGTAATGAGTTTCGATGCGTTTTAGATATAGCGTAGAGCTAGATAGTACCCTCTGGTTTGCCAAATGTTTCGACCATTGGTAATCCCAAAGTATCCCACCCAACAAAAACTTTGACTTTTATATTACCGCTAAGCTGAACTATTGTACCTCAACATTGCACGTATTTAAAATCAACAGTTTATAGCGTTTGTACATTATTTTACTGTAAGCCCATCATATATCTTCGCTGAGGTGCAAATCCCTTGCACAATTAAATCCTTCCTGAACTTTCATCGTTCGTGCTATCAAACGTTCTAATCATGCTTTGCTAGGCGACTATATGCCAATTGATATTAATTTGAACTTTACTTTTCAACATGTAAAAAATGTAATGTTGAGTAAGTAGTTGTGTATTCTAAATTTAGCAGAAGGAAAGCTGTAGCAGCAAATATTTAATAAAATTGCTTCTTCCGTTTGGTTTCAGACAATATAATGAAATAAATATATTCGCTCTGAGTATATCAAGAGCTGATTAAACATCCAGAACTTTGCTCAACAAGCTGAACTTAGCTCTATAGAGACGAATCATACCAAATGTACCAATTTATTTTTACACACCCTTGTTGCATGGCAAGCAAAAGTAGAAATGCATAGTTTTGATAAACATGTACTATTTTAGAATAAAAACAAAAGAACTTTCTTATCACGTATGAAACAAAAATATATCATATAGGAGAAGTGTTTTGCAACGAAATTGGCGAAAGTACATTTTAACAAGTTGTTCCAACGTTCTTTGTTCTGAGAGATAAAATTAACGTTCCTGTTATGCACATGAGCACGCTTGTTCTACCTTGTATGTAGAAAACTTGTGACTAAAAGCTGTGCTGAAGTATCTAAGCCGATTGTATTCAAGCTGAGATTTAGTACAGATAAAGCAAAGATATTTCCGTTTCCTACAAAAGATGTTCTTTCAACGGCGTTGCACCGCATTGCATTCGAAACAAAATTTCGCAGACACCGAGAGCAACGATTGTGAGCATGCCACGATCGTGCGTTGCCAACATGTCAAGCGATATAATTAAGTTTTGTTAGGCATAATGGAAACAAAATTTATGCCGCTACAGCTTTATTATCTGGTATTATCACGGGCGAGTGACGGTATATTGGGCATTCTTGCTGGGTGACAGTAATAAAACATGTGTTCTTGTTGATGCACAACTATAAAAGAATCTACTCATGCTCAGATTGTTGTCAGTTGGAACTAACCTTCTGATCCATCCCATGGTTCCATTTCTCTCGACTATTCACAGTATTTGGCGTGGATGTTGACTACGAATGGCGGTATCTTTTTACCAGAATACAAGCTCACATTTTATAATTGAATGCTTTATGGAGAGAGTAAAAAGTCACAGGAAAAGCGAAATATAACTTTTGCGGATTCAATAGATCGTCGACCGTGATGTTCATCCTTAGTTTATGGTACAGCTACTGCCTGCATACGTGCTTTTATCCTTCGAGTAAAACGTTCTGTGGCTGTAGCTTTCCGATAGGTCATGCAGGAACATTTTTGCCACACTGTGCTATGTATGGCTTAGAACGCTGGTCGAAGATTGTGATGGAGACAATGAACAAAACACATAATAAATCTTAAGATTTTCTCTTGCTATATCTAGCTTCCACAAGGCAAAAATGGCTTTGTAAATTTAGTTTTTCCGGACCGTTCGCAAAAGGATTTAGAATTTTAATTCTTTGAAATGTTCAACACATATATCACTCTGTGGCGAGTGCAATGGGATTTGAACGTAATCCTGTGTACATCGAGTGAGTGGTTGTTGTGCTTTAGTTTACAGTGAAAAACGAATAGAACTTATCATGATAATAGAAAACTAAAAAATGGATTTAGGTTTATTTAGTATTCTTTCATTTCTTAAAACAGTCTTCCTCTATTGTACCGTCATTTAAGACATAATGTATCAAATTTTTTTGGTAGCGCAAAAATAAAAAAATCACCATATAGAACCAGGGGGATTTTTGGTCAAAGAAACTGATCCAGTTTTTAATATTTATTTTCAT
Organism: Anopheles maculatus; assembly: GCA_002091835.1. Lineage (NCBI taxonomy): Eukaryota > Metazoa > Arthropoda > Insecta > Diptera > Culicidae > Anopheles > Anopheles maculatus. The sequence goes on from KZ062603.1 coordinate 17,274, forward strand.
TCGTACGCAGCACAGTTGACCAGTTTCCTCGCAAACGGCACTGGAAAGAGCTGTAAAAATAATACTTCTATAGTACTGTTTTCTATTTTATCTGAACTCAAGCTGTGCTGCTCAAGGCTGCTGATATAGTCAACAATAATTTATATAGTATGAAAAAGTAGCAGATTGTTTCGTGACTAGCACTTCGTTTCGAAAAGTACAAGACATCGAGAACACGCATTCCTCTGCGTTTGCGTTGGTTATTTGGAAGCGGATCCAATTAAAAAGGTGATTAATTTGAGGCAATAAATCTTGAAACCTTCCCCTATCGCAGCCGTGTGCTTCTGCTGGCCAGTATTTTACGCAAAGAGAAAGGGGAGAAATAGACAGGACCACCATCGCTTAGATAAAACGAACGAACAAGAAATCGGCACCATCTGTTCTATTAGATTCTGTAGCAACGAATAAAAAATGGCCGACAAGAAGCGAGAGAAATTTTCTTTTTGTGTAAGTATAGGTTCTACCATAGATTTCAATGATATGAAGCTTCAAGATTGATTTGGTTTTAATTGCACCGTTGATGGTGTATTTCTGCCAGAAAGTTTTGTCTTGTAAATTACAGCCTTTGCTAATTGTATTTTAAGTTAGTTAATATTTTCCACCATCTTACAAGACATGGTTTTCTCTAAAATTATGTTAAAATGATAAAAACTACTTCACATTGAGCTGAACGTAAGAAATTAACTAAACTAAGGTAAAAAACGATAGAAAAACTTATACACTCTGGCCTAACAGCATAACATTTTGCAGCCGATAGGAAGGACTTTGTACGCAAGATAATTTTTAGGGACATTATTGGGGATTTTCATTCGTTTCGGTTGCATGCAGCCACAGCTAACCCCTCTGCAGTATAATCATCATCGTACATCACCTAGAAAGGACGAGCCTTTAACCCAGACTTAAACTTTTGGCCACAGGCTCCATGACAAACACATTGATTCTAGACGTGGCCTCGGCAAAGGCTTTTGTATGTTTATTTTATCCTCCATTGCGTTGATGTTGTTTTTCGAAAATAAACCATAAATTCTATACAGAGGCTATAAATCCCACCGCACAGTGTACCTCAACTGGTACCCGATTTCACCGCCCATGACTTTGCTACCTTTGGCGCACTTCCTGCCCGTTTTGGAAGGACGAGCATGGAACATGGAACAGGTTCTTTTCCCTTGTGTTTATAGCCTTTGCTGCTGTTGCAACTCTTACCCACGACCATCTCTGTCTCTGTTCTTCTGAATTTTCTCGCTTCTTTATTGGTTACCAAAACACCCTATAGATCCTTCTCTAATGTATGGCTTTAACGCCATGCTGAACTCACATGTACCCTATCAGAAACGCCACGTTACGATCTCGTTACCATTTTCGTTTTTTTTTTCTTTCAACATTGGAAAACGCTAAGCCGAATCCATTCATGATAACGCAGAATGGTCTTTCACGCATAGAAACGTCCTGTGTGTTCCATTGAATGAGTTTAATCGTTAAAACACAATGCATTCAGAGACATAGCTCTGGCTAGCGGTAAGATGAGAATGAAACTAACACTATTTTTCGAATCTTTTGTTACCAATGAATTTCCCAAAAGCTTATTAACACAATATTTGGCAACTAGTTATTATGATTGCTGTGTTCTTATTAGACGCAAATGAAATAAAATAAATAAATAAATGAAAAAAAAAAACAGTGAACAAATCAAACTAAGCTACAGTACACATTTAGAAATAGATACTGGTCGTTTCTTCAAATTTGATCCACTAATCGGTGCAAACAGTACTCATAATTTATAGAAATCATTTCCATTCTTAGCAAAACGTTACACCACACTCCATATATTATTGATAAGAGAAAGCCCTTTGCTATTCAAAGGTATGTCAAACTCTGTTTGCCTATGCTATCTGATGAAAGGCAAAAATAACTAGATAAATTGGGATTTAGTTTATGGTTCTATTGTTTCATGAGCGTTCTGGTGTGTGCTCGTTGTAAATAAGCCTTCGGTATGTGTGTCGTTTGACTGGAACAGGACTGTTTAGAAAAATAAAAACTATCCTGCAAATATCGTGCATATTTGCGCATTGTGTCATGTTACTTTTGCTTACCGTTTAAGTTTTTGCCCTAGCAATGTCGTGGTGTTCGTTTTTCTTCCTGAAAATGCAAAATCGTTTGACAGTCGTGCAGCTTGTTTCTTTGTTCGAACGGTAAAGGATTGTGGCTTATAAATGGAATGTATTTTGTTTGACCCTATGGATCGCACTGCAGTTTCTCGTGAAGCATACGGTACCTGCCGATTAGATTGCACATGTTCGTGTTTCTTGCCACCCTCTTATATCAGTCACTGCTCATAGTTTTATAAAACCGGTGGCAGTGACGGTAGTTGGGACGGTCTTCACACGGCTGGAACGGTTCTCGAATCCCGTCCGGACCGTCTCTCCGTATGCAGGGCTGACTATCTGATTAGAGGTTAAATTAAGTCAAGAGAGCCAGAAATGACAGGTCAAGACCTCGTGAGTTTGTAGATCCAATGAAATAGAAGGAAATTTTATGATCATGGCTTTATGGTCGATGGTATATCAAAGTCAGTTTACTCAAACAGTCTATTTGACTATTGTGTGAGAAGAATGCTTCTGTTCTATCCTATGTTTTTATTATTCGTGTACAATTTTTAAAGAAAGTTCATCATATGATAATTATGCTGCCACATACTTCTACTACGTGTCAAATGTGACAGAACTCCCAGGTGCAATAGTCAACTAATGAAACACAACTAAAAATCGACAAATGCACAATGTGCGATAGCACTGGCAATCTCGCTTGATGGGTGGTAAATGGATTTAACACGAGCTTACTCAATTACCAAGACTTTACTCTTTATTTTCGCCCTTAGGACAGGTACAGATGATTAATCACTCTTGAACCATGCTTGTTGGACCATACACCATGTCCAACGAGCACTGTTTGCTACGTTCTACGAGACTCAAAATACATGCGATCTAGTAACCACAAGAACGATCAAAACTGGCTCGCCCTGCCTGCTAGATCAACGACTAAGAAGTGTATCGAATTAAGATATCGACTTTAGATTACTATGATTATGATTACCGCTGGCACGGGTGAACGAATAGACCGCTATTGTTTATGGGTTTCTGCATTGTAGCGCTTCTGAAGAAGGCATAATAGGGTGGTATGGATACCACTACCATCATCATGACCGTCATCGCCGCCATCATCGTCTAAGATGTGCAATCGTGACTGTGTGATGTGTTGGTTCAAGGCATGTTATACCTCCTTTAGACAATTTATATTTGCTTTGGCCACAGGTTTTTCGAGATTTACGGTTTTGATTAAAAGCTGCATTGTCGATCGATTTTGTTTCATTTACTCCCGGCCCTCGACACAACTTTTTGATTCACTGCGTAAGCGGACTCAGGTGTTGCTAGGAGCAGGTATGAAGTGGAATAGAAAATGAAAAGAAGTTTTGATTATATCTACCATTATAAACACTTCATTAC
>KZ062603.1:20965-43199 GCA_002091835.1 Anopheles maculatus
CCACACACACACACACGGCTTATTCTGTTGTTCGCTGCAATTTGGAGCTGCACCCGATGACCACGCAATACGATACCGCATGCGAATTGTACGTATTTGCGCTTTTGTACTAGCCGACCAGTATCGGAATCATGAAATATTGAGAATCCATTTTGATTTATGATGTTTGATGGTTTATTAATTGACCATAGGGATATGTGAGTTATATACTAGGATCAAACTGGGCTGGTTTATACGAACCGGCCTGGAGAATCCCTCCACTGTCTATGCATTTATTTGCCATTGCTGCACCAAAATCGGCTTCGATCCTGTTTCGGCAGCGAAGGTGCATCGGTCCTGTGTAAGTTATGGGGCGTGCAAACCATCAACAGCTCCTCAGACGCATCCTTTCCTTTCGTCTCGTTGTGAAAATTCATTATTTCTCCTTACTTTATTTATGAACTTTGCCCAGGATATTACGTAATGGACGCATATTTTATTGTATCGGATTAAATTAAACAATGTTCGATCGATAATGAATGGTTTTCGATATACTATTACACCATGGCAAGTAACATCGAAATCATCACTTCGCTGTTGTGCTCAGGCGTTCCGAACGCAATGCAGAACAGCGCTGAGAGACGGTCACTATATAGCAACGCATCAATCTGTGCATGATGTTGGAAATTACGGGAACTATGAGAAGCATGCGGATGAATAGAAACCTGCCCTGTCTCTTTTCGATGTAGGTTGGCCTGCCCGGGGCACAATTTCATTGAGCCAACCGGTGCGGACTGGCGAAATGGAAGCAAAGACCATGACTATGTTGACATTCCTTGTGCTCGTGGTCAATTAAGGGCTTCTGTGTCGTTCATTCGAACCTCCTTCCACATAGGCAAATGCATTGCAAAATTGTGGCCCCTTGTGGTTTCACTGCTATTGTAATCTTTGTTCTGGGACCACGCCAGCATTGAACATTGGTAGGAAAGTATCGCTCGCGTCGTGCAGTATCTTTATCTATGTATCTCGAAATCGTTAAATTCAACATGATGCAGTGTTTTTGCACGACTAAATTTTAATGCACATAATTGGGTATACTTCATAGGTACTATTGTGTCGCCTGCTGTTCGTTTTCTTCAACTCGACTAATAGGCCCTTAGCAAGAAATACATGTATTTAGGTAATCGAATGTTCGATGTGGGGCATACATCCTTACAACTGAGTATACAGTTTTGGATATTTCTAAGACTACTGTCCATACGATATAAGGGTTGTACCGATAAACTTTAATCAATTTATTTATTTATAAATTTAACAGATATTACCACCACTAATCAGTATTTTGGTATCTTCTTTTCCTACTACATTGAAATCAGCCAAACTTAATTATTTTCTATTCTGGAAAGAAGGCATATTGCTTCCGTCTAACATCAAATTTTGTCAACCATATAGTTTGCCTTAGTTATGTTGGTAATTTAGCGTTAGTAAAGTTATGGAAGTTTCTAACGAAATCATGATATTTACTATAATTGCGTACAGCAATGTACATATTGTTGGGAGAAGAGATTTAGCATCTACTTTACCTCCTGTTTATCGCATAGGTATCAGATTCTGCAAAAGTTGTAATATCGTGTGTAAAGTTATCTGGAGTGTACGCATTTTGTTGCAGATTTTGTTTCGTAATCTTCACCCTTGTATCCTCTTCTGTAGCATTATTAACATCATTCACTCCATTCTAAGCGTGGGTTCGTTGGCAATTTGAAACCAGTCTCATTTATGAAACATGGCTTATCCAATCATCTTGTCCATGTTCTGCTGGAACCTCCGAAGGAACCGGCCCAAAGCAAGAAAAGATTCATAAATCATGTTTTAACAAGGGCCCCTGTAAATTATGCTATCCCTTTTCTTGTTCTGCATCGCTATCCTAGAACGTTTCATGTGAGTACGCCGGCCAACTGTGCTTTTGTGGACATAATGACTTGATCCTCAGCTTGCAAGAAGAGTTAACAGTATTGCTTTATTTTTCTTGAAACAGTTTTAGTAAAGATCTCTGTCTTTCTGGCAGAGAGCTCTTAGACTATTGTTGATGGCATAATTTTTGTGTCCATGAAATATGTCGCCACAATGGTGCTATGTTGCGATAAACCAACGTAAAAAGCTTCCCAAACAGCAAAAAGTTATCCTTTACATATCGCTATGCAACCGATTGTAGGATTCGATTATGTTTTACTGGCGTGATGATTCGGGCGGAACTCGTATGGCTGATTTAGCAATTGATTGATACTCTCGTGAATCTACGAACAGCGTAAGATGCAGACAGCAAAAACATAAATACGGTTATTTTGGAGAAAGATTCGCCCATGATTTCCCCTGGGATAAAATGAGCGACAAGCGTAGGAAAGAATTATGGGCGTGTTGTTTTCCCTTTTGGTAGGTACATGGTGCATGAACATTCTGCCACGTTTGTGTAAGCGTCTAATTGTCGGGAGCAAATGTTATTGTCCTAATACTTTCCTGCCTTCTTCTAGTGTATCTTTTGAGGTTAATTTGAGCATGGACGCATGGTTACTTCATACGCGCTACCAATAAGTTCATCAGTCCCCATTGAATTACATTCTCATTCGTTCGCGTTTATCATAGCCAAAGTTTGCGGCACGTTGAAGTAGGGTGGTAATATTACATTAAGATTGTCGCGCTACCCCAGCTAGCTTTACCTAGGAGAAATTGTTCATAACTCACCGTGTGTCCTGCCACGTGTTCAGCCAGGGCGGCGTAAGATTATGAAGTAAGAAGGAAACTGAAGGCAGGGGTAAACCGAGCATTTTCTTTCATTTATCAAAGCAAAAGAAGGAGCAGTTTATTGACCTTGTTCTTTTCTCTGCTGCAAATGCCAGCAAAGCTTTTCTGCTTTCCGTAGAATCGGTAGGATGGAAAAGCGTCTGCGCAAATGTTCGTTTTTTACTGCAGCTAGGGGCGACAAAAAGGCTCTAAAAAGGTGTTTTCGGTCCAAGGAAAATGATGAAGTTCTCGTGCGGAGGATGGGATAAATTTACAACCTTCTTTTAAGTAATAAAGCTTGATAAATGCTTAGACCACGGTTGCATCGTTCCTCTACCATTTCGGGGGAGGCGCTTACAATCAGCATTAGTTTCACCTACCATGCACAACCATTTCAGTGATCAGTCCACGTAACAATAAAGTGTATTATTTCATCGCGATTACCATTGTAAAAATCGGTTTGATAGTTCGAATGAGTGTTCCAAATTTTAAAATGTAGAAATTAATCCTATGTTAAAATAATGGGACGGTGCGGTGGACGGCGCCAGTCTTCGCACGGCTGAACCGGGTAGCAAATTCCGTCCGGACCGCCTGTTCGTACTCCGAACTGACTATCCAGCTACGGGTAAGATGAAGTTAAGGAAAGGCAGTAAATACAGGCCCAGACGTCTTGAGACTGTAGAGACAGAGAAAAAGAAGAACCTGAAAAGTATGAAACAGTTATACATAGTTTAAAAATGTGTATATTTTCTCAAAACTCTTGTGAGCGCTGCATCTTGATTTGTTCAGTTCAATAAGCCCATGCAAAAGCAAATTAATAATTGTTCACTAACAGGGACTTGTAATGACGTGTTTATTATTATAGGTTCTCATGCGTATTTAAAGTGACTAGCGTCTGTCCATTCATCAACAAAAACAAAAAAAAAATCATCAACAGAAACATACCCACATTTTCAAAAATCATTGATCTTTGTGAAAAGTACTACAATTTCTGCAGATGATTTGAACAAACTTTGCCCTGCCAGTACAAGCAAAACGTTCAAGACGCTAGTAAAGAAAGAGGTTTTGAGGTATGGTAAAAGGAAAAACACGATTCATTTAACAACGTCACGAGGATAAGACATATGCGTTTTCAGCACACCATTGAGTTGGTTAGCCTGCGCTGTGCAATTTCTAAAGCGTTGAAAGACACTGCATACACCAAAGAAAAAGGAGTAGTGTGTACCGGCAAGTGCATTGCCCAGTGACGAAGACATCTTTGCAAAGAAGAAAGATAACAAGCATTTTCAATACCATGTTTTGCGTTGTATCCCCGCTGCATCCCCAGGAATCATTCGGACGTTGCATTAAGGAAGGTTTTCGACAACGATAGGAAGTGCCCGTCGCTCGGATTGAACCACAGCGAATGCCTGCTCCCGCTGGGATTTTGTTGTATTATTTTTCATCTGTTGAAGTATGGGGATTTTGTCATGAAGAGGGATGTGTGACTGCTTAGTTTTCATGGCTTTTACTTTTCCCCAACGATTCTTTTCGCTTAGCACCGAGTGTTGTTTTTGTTACTTTTTATCCATGGCAAACCTGGAATTCCTGGGATATTTTTACGTAAGAACGTTTTAAGTTGGAAACGATCGTGCAGTTTCACCGGTCAAGGCATCAGAGATCGTACATGATCTCGATATTGGTATATGTCCTTCTACGCTGCCCTTAATATATTACATTTCATATTCATGTGTATGCCATTCGCATGACGAAGTATACCAGGCTTAAGAGGAATAATATATGTGAGAAGATAAGAACTTTCTCAATTACTGCATGAAACGGCAATGATAGACGACTGGAACGCGCGGTCAACTGGATAAGCGCGTTACCTTAATTTTTTGTCTTTAATAAAATGAAAATAAAATATTTGCTCGATTTGTTACGGAGCATGTTAAAACTGTACATGTCCAATCATCCAAATTAGTTATCTCTTTGACAACGTCGAGCGCAACTAAAACGATAGCCCATGTCAGCCCTTTTCCCTAAGAAACTTTTGCCATGACAAGAACGAAACAGTCGGTATGACATGACGCAGGAAAGTTGGGTCGCTCATTAAGAAAGAAATAATCTTCTTCCGTTTCAAGGCCTGTTATAGTTTGCTGCTGGTGTTAGTCTTCGTTATTGCTCATCTTTGATGAATAAACAATGAGTTCGAATAAATCCTTAGACTTTAGATAAGCTGATCAAAGTATGATGAGCTATAACCGTAGAAAGATGACGGATTTTGAGAACATTGTTCATCTTCTATGTAAACATTGAAAAAGGTTCTTTCAAAAGCATCCTTCATCGCGAGTAATGGAGAACTAATAAAAGTACACTAACAGCTTCGCATCATCTATTGTATGATGTAGCGTAATAATAATAATAAGGCTGGCATGCTTCCTTTGAGTAGGTAAACTTATTTCTGTAGCAATAAGAAACACATATAAAACCGTGCTTCATCATCATCACCGTTCCTCGCGGTTACGTTGCGTGGTTTTATGTGTTTTTAATTTTGAATAAATAACTCCGAAATAGTGATTTATTGAAAAGAAGTTTCGTATGGAGTTTTTGCTTTTCGTTATCGCAAGCTGTTTACTCATCCGAGTCTATCAGTATGTGCATGTGTGTGTGTATGTGTGGAGCAGTGTTGCTGTATGCTGATTCTGCACAATAATTTACGAGGACAGGCGTGATCGCGACCCTTGCTTTTTCACTGGTACGTGTAATGGGAATTCTGGAGTGACTGGAGATTCGAACTCTCCGTGCCCGCTTTCATCATCTTAGGAGGAGCTTCGGAAACCTTGGGAACGGTGGCCGCATGATGGTGGCTGACGATTCCATTTTGTATTCTTTTTCGTTGGCCGTCGTCTCCGCAGTCTTTAAAAACTTTTCTTTGCTTGGTCGTTCCCTACTCTGTTTCGGTGTTTTGCTTGTTTGCCGCTTTCGTGGATGCTGTTGAAATCGTTATGGAGTACAAGCAGAACTTATCTCTTTTCGTTTCATTTTGTGTCCGTTTCGTTGCATCCGCTGAAACGCCGATGTCGTAGTATGATCTTCGCTTCCCTTGGCTGATCTTTGCCAGTATGAAGTTATTTCTAAGTTAATTTTGAACATGTGTGTGTGTGTATGTGTGTGTGTTTTTGTTTGTGTTTCTGTGTGAGTGTGTGTGAGCGTGCGCGAGTGTGATCAGGTTCCGTTTCACTTTGTTTCAAGGGTATCAAGACAAAAATCCCATAGCTCAAATGGAAGCTTAAATTATCTCTCTATCTACTTTGGGTTCCTATGTCATGCTGTCAAAGCGGGAAGCCACCGGGTGGTGTTTTTTGGGGCCAAACATTCCGAAATAGACTTGTCTAAGCGAAAAGCTAGTCTTGTTTCTTAATTATAATGTTAAGATCCCTTTCACATTTGGAAGATCGTGGAACACATTTCGGTCCGCGTACCGGAACGTTTTGATGTAGAAATCTACAAAATTGGAAAGGAAATCAGATCCATCCACGCATTATAGCGCGGGCAAAACCGCAAATATCTTCATAAAACGCTATCAACATTGGTTTGGGTTCAGCTAAGTTTTCTCACGAATTCTTACGGAAACTTTTAGCTTAGGCATTGGTATAGTTTCTTTTTTACTGCTGTATGTACAAGCTCATGTTTTGCATTTGACTGCCAACTGAACTGGTGTCAGAGATGATATAATCGAATGGTAACGATGATCTTTTATGTATTGCTTGGAGTGTGTACGAAGCCCCCAAAACACAAACGTGGACAAAGAGTGAGAAAAAAAAACAATCATAAAAATTACAGTGCAATGCATAGCTGTCAGGCTCTTCCACAGTTGGGGCCGAATTCGTTATGATCTGTTCGGCTCAATAGCCGGCATTTTGTGGCAAATTTGCCTTTCACCCAAAGTTGATGTTTGAGTTCCGATATTTTCACATGGCGTTGGTGATTCACTGTGCCTCGTTCGATACTGTATTCATTTTTAGGTCAGTAATTACAGCTTCCCTGCGCGGTAATTTGACTTCATTACTACGTTTATATCAGGTTCGTCGGTTGCCGTCTGCTTTGTGAAACCTTTCGAACGGACTATACACCCTATTACGTTTTGCATTCATTATATGCTCCGCAAAGAATGAGTAAAAATGTATCAGACTATGGAAGAATGTAGTATTCGACAAAATCAGACACAAAACAATCGAGCATTCTAGCAACAGTAACAACTTTTCTGCCTCTGAAAACGGATGATAAAAGCGAATCGTATGCTACCCGTGGTTTCTGGACGCTGGCGAGATCGTTTTCCACCACCAGTTCGTTGGCCTCACATTGTGTACTGCAGCAGTATCGCTGGGCAACTTGAAAACTTGATCATGCCTTGGCGGCATTCAAAGAACATTCTGATCAGTTTTTGTTCTTCTTATGTTGTTGTGAACCTTCAGGTTTTACGTGTCCTGGGCTGGCGGAGACACGAACCACGAGAACTCGTGACGAATGAAACACATACTCACACAACATTTAGCCAGGATGACCAGACCAGAAACAGGTTATGCTGCTTTTATTTCTCTTCGTGTATGCTGCAAACATCCTGTTGCTTACAGCATAAAATTAATTAAACTACAACAACTTAAATTGGCACCTAGTAAATTTCCGAACATACACTTCTATAGATCAATGAGAGACGAGTGCATTCAAAGCGTTTTTGCAGCTATATAGCGGTAGTGTTTGACTGAAAGTTATAAATACAACTTGATATTAGGTTGATTGTCACAACAAATTCTCCTTTTACACAATTTTTTCTGCAATTTCTTAAACCGTTGTGAAAATTTCGTATCCATATATTTGTAGCGTATTGCTTTTGTTATCAGGTCGAAAGTTCATTATCAAACTGTACGTTTCTGTTTTCTACTTTCGCTTAGGTGCAAACGGATTGCGACGAAGAGGACGCCAAACCTACACAAGATACCAAACGCTGGAGCTGGAGAAGGAGTTCCACACAAACCACTACCTTACCCGTCGACGCCGGATCGAAATGGCACACGCGCTCTGTCTAACGGAGCGACAGATCAAAATTTGGTTTCAAAATCGCCGAATGAAGCTAAAGAAGGAAATTCAAGCCATCAAGGAGCTAAACGAGCAAGAAAAGCAGGCTCAAGCACAAAAAGCGGCCGCCGCGGCAGCTGCAGCGGCCGCGTTACATGAGCAAAACTAGGGGTTACACCAACAACACACCAATCACAGTAGTGCTAGTAATTATTTATACTAAAGAGAAGAAGTTCCGGTTGAATCTGGAAACAGATTAAAATGGTAATTACAAATTGATTATCTGCTCTTCATGTCATCAACGTGCACAAATAGGCATAGGATATCCTTCATTATCGGTTGTGCTGCCTCGGAGGTCCGTCCGTATCCTATCATACAATCGGTACAATAAGTTCAGCTTCCTTTTTCGTTCTTTTCCAAAGTTGTTCCTGCTGCTCATCGTCGGCTTCAGGGATTATTACACACTCATACTTTGGTCGTTGTGCTTTCAAATTGTGATCCTATCTATTTTATTTTTGTTTATCCATAAACTCGTGTGGACACAGTTCATTTATATGCTCCGCAAAGAATGAGTAAAAATGTATCAGACTATGGAAGAATGTAGTACTCGACAAAATCGGACACAAAACAATCGAGCATTCTAGCAACAGTAACAACTTTTCTGCCTCTGAAAACGGATGATAAAAGCGAATCGTATGCTACCCGTGGTTTCTGGACGCTGGCGAGATCGTTTTCCACCACCAGTTCGTTGGCCTCACATTGTGTACTGCAGCAGTATCGCTGGGCAACTTGAAAACTTGATCATGCCTTGGCGGCATTCAAAGAACATTCTGATCAGTTTTTGTTCTTCTTATGTTGTTGTGAACCTTCAGGTTTTACGTGTCCTGGGCTGGCGGAGACACGAACCACGAGAACTCGTGACGAATGAAACACATACTCACACAACATTTAGCCAGGATGGCCAGACCAGAAACAGGTTATGCTGCTTTTATTTCTCTTCGTGTATGCTGCAAACATCCTGTTGCTTACAGCATAAAATTAATTAAACTACAACAACTTAAATTGGCACCTAGTAAATTTCCGAACATACACTTCTATAGATCAATGAGAGACGAGTGCATTCAAAGCGTTTTTGCAGCTATATAGCGGTAGTGTTTGACTGAAAGTTATAAATACAACTTGATATTAGGTTGATTGTCACAACAAATTCTCCTTTTACACAATTTTTTCTGCAATTTCTTAAACCGTTGTGAAAATTTCGTGTTCATATATTTGTAGCGTATTGCTTTTGTTATCAGGTCGAAAGTTCATTATCAAACTGTACGTTTCTGTTTTCTACTTTCGCTTAGGTGCAAACGGATTGCGACGAAGAGGACGCCAAACCTACACAAGATACCAAACGCTGGAGCTGGAGAAGGAGTTCCACACAAACCACTACCTTACCCGTCGACGCCGGATCGAAATGGCACACGCGCTCTGTCTAACGGAGCGACAGATCAAAATTTGGTTTCAAAATCGCCGAATGAAGCTAAAGAAGGAAATTCAAGCCATCAAGGAGCTAAACGAGCAAGAAAAGCAGGCTCAAGCACAAAAAGCGGCCGCCGCGGCAGCTGCAGCGGCCGCGTTACATGAGCAAAACTAGGGGTTACACCAACAACACACCAATCACAGTAGTGCTAGTAATTATTTATACTAAAGAGAAGAAGTTCCGGTTGAATCTGGAAACAGATTAAAATGGTAATTACAAATTGATTATCTGCTCTTCATGTCATCAACGTGCACAAATAGGCATAGGATATCCTTCATTATCGGTTGTGCTGCCTCGGAGGTCCGTCCGTATCCTATCATACAATCGGTACAATAAGTTCAGCTTCCTTTTTCGTTCTTTTCCAAAGTTGTTCCTGCTGCTCATCGTCGGCTTCAGGGATTATTACACACTCATACTTTGGTCGTTGTGCTTTCAAATTGTGATCCTATCTATTTTATTTTTGTTTATCCATAAACTCGTGTGGACACAGTTCATTTCGTGATCATGGTTTACGTTGCCGATTGAATAATTGATTGCTTAATTTTGGACTTTGGATCATTTCGTTATGTTTCAGTGGCTATTGGCATCAACAGTGAATGGTGGTAGTGAAATGGTGAACCTAAAAATGATTGAAATTCATACGAAACCTCTATGTGAAATAACTCGCATCTAAATAGGAAGATATATTCAAGCATACTTTCTTCAAACCCCACTTCTTCAATCTTCAATCCTAGAACAAACATATAGGTTAAAGACCATTCCTAATGACCGAATCATGCTTCCGGGTTGATGTGGCTATGATGCCGTCGAGAACAATTGGTGGCTAGTGTGTCGCACTTTGTAATATAGGCGCATGGTAAACGTAAACGAAATCATCAAAATGACGAATGAACCCTTTTTACATCGTATACGAAACAAAATGAATACAAAACAACAACCATGAAAACGCAAACGCATAAAAAACTACCAGTGTACAAATTTGAATCAGACATTAGGAAAGCAAACGGAACAAAGAAGACGCAGTTCGCTCCAGTCAGCACCATACATAAGAGAAGAATTTCAGAAACAGATATACGTAACTACGGTGTGCATGAAACAAAATAGATGAAAGAATAAGAGGTACTAGGAATGAAATTTATTGCACATAAGGTAATAGATAGTAGCTTCTCCAAAAATTGTCAAAGAAGTTAATTAGAGCGAGAAATCCCCTTTACATTGCTTCATTGCATTACGCTGGATTAGTCATACTCTTTCGAATTCAGTTCGCCTGGTACCGAGAAGAGATCAGAATTTTGCTTTCTGTTGTGATGTAATAAAAACTTGCAATACTTTAGACTTATCTCAAACAACTTGGATTTTCTAATGTAGGACTTGCGTAATTGATAATGTAGAATCCGTTCCATTGATTTTATTTTTAACATAGTGCGATTATTAGTATTTTACATTACTACATGTACGACTGTCGTACCTTCAGCAGAGTCAGCAGCAAAGAGTATTTTCATGTTAGATAGTTGAGTTTGGTGTCCAGCGAAAAAAAAAAACAACGACGGATGACATGCAAATGGGAGTTAGAAAAATTTTCGGAATGATCTGTAATGTTGCTTCGTTATTTATTTTGATTATTATATACTCGGTAGCTTCAGCCATTTTCCCAGTGCTCTTATGTTTTGTTGTCTATGGTAGATCACTTTTGTTGATTTTATTTTTTTTTTAATTTTGCATATCGTTTTGTACATATAGAAAACTTGAATAGCTTTAAAAGAAATAAAACCTATGTTTTAAACCTCTCTTCTCATTTTACTCAATACATACCTTCATCGTGCCGGTGTATTGTGATCCAGGTGTAGTTTGTTTTAAAAAAATCTGCAATGAATTATTCTGTAATACTTGCATTGGATGCCAATGTACTTATTTATTGCAAATCATTGAAAAAGAAAGTAGCATACGGTTGAACATTCAGTTAATTTTCACTTCATAGCAACGTGTGGCATTCGATTGCTCGCTAACATAGACTGGAACCGTTGTTTGATATCATACCGTGGTAAAACATGAAACGCTTCTCAAACTTCATTTTAGCCAAACCTATAGAGAATACCCGGAAACGAACACTCATTTGAAACATGTTGCTGTTCTGCTGTTCTTCTGTGATGGATGGGCACTGACTGCAAAACATAATGGTAAAGAGTGTTCTGAAGAGGAAGGGAAAACCAAAACAAATATCTAGGACGGAAATACGTAACTGTAGATTTGATGAACACTTTCGAAATGAAACTTATAATTATAGAAAATCAAGAAAACCTAGTTTTGGTTAGTGATGTTAATTTCGCCCAACAGAACAACACGCGTTGCACAAGGGCAACAAAGCAGGATACGAAACAGCTCATCGATCGTTCACTTCTAGGAGAAAGATAAATGCTACTTTTACAAACCCAGTGCAAAACAAAGCGGTTTATTGTGAGAGAGTTTGTACGCGCAACCTCTTTTGCAAAAGCTACAAAAAACTACAAACAAAACATTAAATGTATACGTAACTAGCTCGTAAGAAGATCCTGTATTTAAATATGAATAATGAGTAGAAATCAGTTAGCGATAAGAAGTGTTCATCACACTGGAACGACACTAGCAAAGCGATTGCTGAAGGTAACAATGAGACACAATATTTAATGCAACTAAAATGATTTAGTTGTCCGCTTTTCCAATAAAACTAAAACAAACAAACAAATTACACCACCCAAAGTAGAATACATGTGACCACACAACATATGTTTTACTCACATTAGATCAGTACATTAAAAGGAGGGGCAATTTGTGCAAACGCGTTGTCGCTCGCTAGGACGAACCACATTGGTGGAGCAAAGTGACACGGTTTTGCTGGTAGTTTTAAGTAACAAAATTTGGACAGCCCGAAGCGCTGCAGATGCTGCTCAGCAACTATTAAGAGCGCAGTTATAAGAAGCTCAACACTCTAAGTAAGCAAATGTGGAAGCGAATTGAAAAAATGAAAACTACAACAAACGGTAAGGTTTTCTCTTGCCAGATCAAAGATAAAGAAATCAGAAAGTATCTAAAACAAACCTAAATGTAAAGACGACAAAGTGGGTCATTTTAGTTGGAAACCGAACGTAAGCAATTACCAGATTTGTCAAAAATAAATGAATTGAATACGACAGAAAACCATCCCATACTTTATGTTTAGTGTATACATGTATTGCTCTAGTAGTTCTTTCCGGAGCTCCAGAGTGCCTTACGGATACGGATATTTCTTTAGTAAAAACTATCAAGGTGCAAAAGGTAAAGTTAGACTCATCATGGTGAATCTAAATCCATTTTAATTTAAGCTACATTTTTACATTTCTACGTGACAGTTTTTTTGGTCTAGTCAGATAGATGTCTGAATGAAATATAAATCCACAGAAGTAAGAAAATATTTTGTCAAGATTTACGGTGGCATTTCTTGCAAATGGATACCCTATGACCAACGTCATACTAATGAAGTGCTTATGAAGTGTCACGCTTTGCGAGACCACATTTTATAACGCTGGTAAAAGAGAAAAATTGGTTCACACTCTCCGAAGCTTCGGCTGCAATCTGCCGTACGTAGTGCGAAGTGTAGATTCCCAGACCTAACGGACAGTACATACTTTCGAAAGACGACCGACGAATTCGAGCAGCGATAATTAAGTGCCGGAATGTGATCCTAACGGCCATAACTTACCACCCTTACCAAATGTACAGCCGAAACGAAATGGGAAAATGACAAAGCGCATGCGTTCCCAACGGATATGCATATGGCGTCGGATGATATAAATTTCGAATTTTCTGCCTCTTTCCAAAAATCTGGCGAACATCTCTTCATCCCTTTTCTGCAGGACTCGCGTGCAGGTAGGGATAGTGCATGAGTTTCATGGTAGGGGGCATCACTGTTCCGTCGGTTGTGCACGGTTCCTGCTAGATGACGCTACTGTACAACAATTCGCTGAAAATCTATTGCAACAGTATTGAACAAAATAGATGCGAGTCACAGTATTTACAACCCTTTACGTTTGATTGTTGCTCATGTTTTGTGGTTGAATGTGGTGTTCACTAGCGAACCGGTTTCCCACTTGTTTTGAATTTGGTTCCGGGAGCTGCTGGTGTTACGTCAGTAGAATGATTATGTGGTACAGTTGTAGTTTAATTAGAGCTTAGTTTTTCGTATAGATCGACAAGACGATTGTAGCGCTGAACTGAGTGAAAGAAGCTCAACATGTTCGTCGTCGGTGACTGCCAGTAGGATTTCGCTAATTTATCGATGAATACAATAATTCCTTTCCCTTCGATATTACTATTTCACAACGATTACAAAAGCCATTGTTTGTGCTGTTTTTGAACATATTCTGTTCGTTCTAGTTTTATGTTCGTGAAACTAGTCGAAATTTACTCCAACGTGGCGTGAACGGAAAGTCGTGCTAAATCATTCGAGCGGTTAACGAATTAATCACATTACGATGCATGTATGTATGGGTAAAGAATGTAAAAATAGTACCCAGCAACTTGTATTGGTAATCATATGAATCGAATATTCTGACCGTTATATGTGTGTGCCTTATGTTTGGAGCTCATTTCTAACAAATCGCGTTTTTCTGACCAGTATTAAGTTGATTTATTATCTATACAATGTTTGTAATGGCTTGATACAATCACAAACAATTATACACTTTTACCGGTTCAAAAGTACCACAACATTTTTTGTGGTATCTATGTAAACAAACATATTCAATATGTATACGCGTTTTAAAATGTGTACACTATGGGGTGGAAGATCTTCCTATAAACGGTTAGGGTGGTCATGGAGGCCGCGAGCATTTAGAGGACCTAACTACTCTTTCGTGGGACCTTGTGTAAGAAATTCGTTCATATGATGTCTCCGATTGGTCTCTATCGCTGGCTCTGTCAACGTATTCGATGCGTGAGTTGCCTCCATCTTCAAACTTAGAGCTTCCAAGGGGCTTGATCCGACACTGCATCTACCTACGAACGGGGATAATCGTTCAGCTAATGGTAGTTTGAATGTGCCTGTGTTTAGTTTTAGCTTTCAGACAACCGATGGTATTGATTGGCGTTCGTTAGACCAGAGGCACTTGTAGTTGTACGTTACACTTTTGTGTTTTTGCAGTGCGGCATCCATAATGACGACGATGATGAACTGCAGTTTAATTTGAGTTGCTCGCCTGGTTTGTTATTATCCTACAATCATCAACGGGGTCGTGAAACTACAGCTCAAGGCATTAGCAGCTTGATTGTAGTGAGAAACAAAATTAATTTTAGCCAACACCATCACAATCAACGCTTTCAACATCCGTCCAAGTTTTTACTTTTCCCTCGCCCGTTCAATGTGTCGATGCCGTTTTTGGTTTCCCAACCGTATGCATTCTCGTGGCTCAGGGCCATGTTGCTGCACTTCACTGCCATCGCCATTCCTCATTAATTGAATCCGAACGATTCCAATTATCTCTCGATGGGCTTACATGTATGTGTAAATTACTTTGATAGAGTGTATATGGCAGAAAGGGGGTCAGTATATAGACTGAAGCGAATGGCTATTTGTCTTACGAAATGTTTTCATACTTTATTTATTGTACAAATTATCAAACTTTCTAGCAGGTGAATACTACATCATAGATGACTTCAGAATAGTCTTTGAGACTTAAAGCACTGAAACAGTCGTTGTATTAAATAATACACCATCTACCTATTGAGTTCATCGATCACCTGGTTTCTTAACTCACTAGTTTCAGTTAGTGTTATGAGTTGTATGATATTTATAAAAACTTTTTATTTAAAATTGCAGCTTTACCACGCATTTTCTTAAGTTTCCTTTTTTAATTTGATATTTGTTGTTGAAAACTACCACCATTCTGTTATCTTTTATCACGTTTTTGCAGGCTAACATTCAATCAACTTCAACTTGTGTAAAAACCGTGCATCGATGCTAACATTTCGCGACCAACGAACACAAAAACCGTGAAACAATCAATTGCTCTATGTATTATTTTAACCAGTTTTGTTGTTTTTCGCTCATATGATGTAATCGATTCTAATAGTTTTATGGCAAACGAATGCACGAAGCTAGAGATAGAGCAACTGAAGTCGCTGAAGTTGCTATGGTTGGGTCAAATTAAACGATAGAATGATTGGAAATGCATGCTTTGTAACCTGGTAGCAATACGATTGCACGGCTAGATTCGGGATGATCGTGGACGTCGCATTAATGAGCAGAAAAATCGAGCGGCAGTACGTGTTTTTGCAGTGCGGCATCCATAATGACGACGATGATGAACTGCAGTTTAATTTGAGTTGCTCGCCTGGTTTGTTATTATCCTACAATCATCAACGGGGTCGTGAAACTACAGCTCAAGGCATTAGCAGCTTGATTGTAGTGAGAAACAAAATTAATTTTAGCCAACACCATCACAATCAACGCTTTCAACATCCGTCCAAGTTTTTACTTTTCCCTCGCCCGTTCAATGTGTCGATGCCGTTTTTGGTTTCCCAACCGTATGCATTCTCGTGGCTCAGGGCCATGTTGCTGCACTTCACTGCCATCGCCATTCCTCATTAATTGAATCCGAACGATTCCAATTATCTCTCGATGGGCTTACATGTATGTGTAAATTACTTTGATAGAGTGTATATGGCAGAAAGGGGGTCAGTATATAGACTGAAGCGAATGGCTATTTGTCTTTCGAAATGTTTTCATACTTTATTTATTGTACAAATTATCAAACTTTCTAGCAGGTGAATACTACATCATAGATGACTTCAGAATAGTCTTTGAGACTTAAAGCACTGAAACAGTCGTTGTATTAAATAATACACCATCTACCTATTGAGTTCATCGATCACCTGGTTTCTTAACTCACTAGTTTCAGTTAGTGTTATGAGTTGTATGATATTTATAAAAACTTTTTATTTAAAATTGCAGCTTTACCACGCATTTCCTTAAGTTTCCTTTTTTTTTTATTTGATATTTGTTGTTGAAAACTACCACCATTCTGTTATCTTTTATCACGTTTTTGCAGGCTAACATTCAATCAACTTCAACTTGTGTAAAAACCGTGCATCGATGCTAACATTTCGCGACCAACGAACACAAAAACCGTGAAACAATCAATTGCTCTATGTATTATTTTAACCAGTTTTGTTGTTTTTCGCTCATATGATGTAATCGATTCTAATAGTTTTATGGCAAACGAATGCACGAAGCTAGAGATAGAGCAACTGAAGTCGCTGAAGTTGCTATGGTTGGGTCAAATTAAACGATAGAATGATTGGAAATGCATGCTTTGTAACCTGGTAGCAATACGATTGCACGGCTAGATTCGGGATGATCGTGGACGTCGCATTAATGAGCAGAAAAATCGAGCGGCAGTACATCAGTGGCGCAAGATCAAGCGGTATACCGTAGCTATGGCGAATGGCCGTTCGAAATGACATCAAAAGGAAAACAGGAGAAAATTATACGATCCTGGTTGGCGATCGGGCTGCATGGCGCAAAGTATTCCCGACATTGGATGCGATTAAGTGAAAAACGAAGACATTGGAAATAAATTATTTATGAGCATCAAAACCACATGGTTGTTGCTGGAGATCCCGTCGCCGAGGTCATCATCGTATTAACAATTGTCTTCGTCTTGGTATGCTATGTTTTCGTTTCTGAAACCGTTTTTATTCTCGTTTGTAGGGAGGTTTATATTTATTTCACATCATGCTTTGTGCATGTTCATCTTTCGGTATCTGGAGCTTGAATAATTTCACGTACGTCCCAAAGTATTCCGTACAGAAAAAAAAACTTACCATACCCAACGCTTATGAGCTGAAGCTTCGTAAGACGACAACATTTTCCATCGCATTCAGCTTCAGAATCACCAAAACTTGACGCAAATTTACTCAACATGTCAGTAGGTTCCATTGTTGCACTGAAACAGGTTTTTTCCTCAGGTATCGGCAGGAAATAAATAAAAAGCAAGATACATAATGTAAAAACTTCTCTACGCTCCAGCTCTTCAAAGCAGAAGGGCGTATGTGTGCAGGAAAAAGACGTTGAAGGCATGTGCAATTTAAACAAAACCACAGTCTCGCTGTTGTACAAAATCTTTAAATTTTTCGGTGTTAACCAATCAAAACGGAATCATCGAACGCCTTATAAAACTATTTGCGCAAAAAGAGCTCCAACCATGCTTGGTCATTCCAAGCTTTCGTTCCACCGTCGAAAAATCATTAACCGGAATTAGAAAAAAAAACAAAAATTGAAATAAATATCAGTCGGTCGGAAGGCGTGAAACGAAGGAAAATGGAACTGTAATGGGTCGTAAGACATAAAATTAATTTTAACGAAGTTGTGAATTTCTCATGAATGCTTAAAAACGAAGTGACGATCGGAAAACGGTAAATGCAAGAAAATTTGAGTTTATATGAAAAATTTTAAAAATTACTTTGACGGACCTTGAATATATCACGTAGATTTTGAGTCCTCGTCGTGTGGTTCGAACTCTTCTTTTTTCCAATTCCCCTCTACCGGGACTTAGCTTGTCATTTCAGGTTTGCTTTGGTTTAATTGTGCTCATAGTTGGATAATAATTGTGCTCATATTTGGATAACATGTCCAACGTACGGCGGACCATCCCCCAGGATGGGATTTGATACTAGTCTCCTCATGTTAGTAACTAGAACCGTTACTGAACCGTGTGCTCTCGTACAGTCCTTCTTTTCTTCCTTAGCACAACAACCTCAAAAGGTCTTCGTTCCATCAATGGCTTTCTTGGTCTTGATTTTACTTGGAGCTGAATGGTCAGTTCTGCATTCGGGACTACGCAGCTACAGTTCACCCGAAATCATATTTTAATTACTGTCGTTCATATTAAATGCATGTGTTCTACTGTTGTTTTCTGAAACAACTCATTAAAAAATACATCTTCAAAGAACACCGTGTAGCAGTTTTTGATGGGTTTTTAGTAATGATATTAAATAACAGCTTTTGTTTAAATAAGTGTAAAAACGAGTGATCATGAAGGTAATGGAAATATTCAATGGTGTCTATTATCGCATTGTCATATCTCAGGTAAGGTGGAGAAATTAAGTCACAAAAAACACACGAAGAATTACAGACAAAATGGGACCAAAGGTTGTTTGTTTGGTTAATGAAGATTATTTCTGCAGTCTGCATTAGAATGCTTTTAGGAATAGCTTTCCTGAAGTAAATTATATCCCTGTTCACTTGGATTTCTGTTTTGATAGACAGCTGGCAAAGAAAACATTTTTCGTTTTTTTTCGTTTTCTTCTTCTTTTTCGTCTTCTTCTTCTTCTTCTTCTTCTTCTTCTTCTTCTTCTTCTTCTTCTTCTTCTTCTTCTTCTACTACTACTTTTTCTTCTTTTTTCTTCTTTCCCTTTTATGTTTCTTCTTCTTCTCATTAATATTATTATTATTCATCTTCTTCGTTTTCTTGTTCTTACATTTATCGTTTTCTTATTCTTTCCCTTACCACTTTTATTTTTTTCTCACTTAATCATTACTAACGCGATGCACTCACAGAGGGGATGTCGTTGGTTAAAACACACAGCACTCCGAATTTATTTGCATACTTTAATACAGCTATGCAGTTTAATTTAGAGGCGGTGAACTCCTACATTTTATTTATCTTGTCTACCTATCCTGTTTTTCAATTGCACGTCATATATACATAGATAGCTGCAATCACTTTTATCATTTCTTAGTCATAATTACTTTGACCTATCTAATGAA
The DNA here is from genome assembly GCA_002091835.1 of Anopheles maculatus. Lineage (NCBI taxonomy): Eukaryota > Metazoa > Arthropoda > Insecta > Diptera > Culicidae > Anopheles > Anopheles maculatus. Next base: position 40,090 of record KZ062603.1, read on the forward strand.
AATAGTCTTTATTCAATTAATTTGAAATTTCCTGGTAATTTTTGAAACTAATAAAAATAGAATATTTGATGGAAATTCTAAATCCTCAATACATGGTTGTTCTTATGCATTGGTCACTGTATATTTCGCGCATTGCATAACTTTTGGGCTGAATAGAACGAAACATACATTGCATTGCATACATTTGGGAGCAAACACGCACACGTTGACTCTGCACAGTGGGCGGTTTCAATGACATATGGGACAACAGTTGTTTGTTATATTTTTCTTCTTTCTAACAAAGCAACACAGAAGGCTACCGGAAAGATTTCCGATACTTGAGAGTTATAAAATAATTTGAGCTATAATTTTTTTTATTGTTTTTGCTCAAACTTGATTGCTTCATTTTTGCTCTTCAGTAGCGACATGACCATACTGCTTTTTGGTTTAATTACTGATATAGATAAATTGCTTGTTTCAATGATATTCGTGCAAGATTCGTTGTATTGCAATTATTACTATATTGACAAATTTTGTTTGTTTCTTTTAACAGGTTCAAAATTCGCTTGGAGTGTTTTTCTGTTGCACGGTAAGTTCACACAAATCTGCACAACAAAAACTTTGTACAGTTAAATCCTTTACCCTTATGGCTTCTATGTTTTCGGAGCATGAAAAGCATTACAAAAAAAAACTAGCATGATGGTCCTTTATTCCCCACGCGAAAACCAATTTAAACCTGCCTGTGATGAATCCCACCAACCTCGGCCATCCATTTACAATACCCACTGTTATGGCCAGCGTTCCAAAAAACGCCACACTGCCATGGGATTACGGAGACACTTTCCTGAGGGTTCTGGCTCTTGTTGAAGTGAATCTGAACATGCGAAAATTGGACTACGCTCCGATTCAGACTTTATTGGCTGGGCCGGTGTCACTGGTCAATAGAGCGAGCTATTTTCCGGCCTGGATGAATGAATTATTATTCAAAAATGGATTAATGTATATTTAATAAACACGACCATGGCCCGAACTTTATCATTTTATATACGCAAAGATTCCTTTGTCAAACGTTTTTGAGCTCGGCACATTCTTGGCTTTGAATCGCCCTGCTCGGAGTGTAGCCTAGAAACCAGTGAAAATGAATACGACGGTAATGATGGGTGCCCGTTCATGATAAAATGCCGGTTTACAAAACGCTTAGCTTTGCATGCAAATGATCGAAATAGCTAAGACTTTATGGCGTGTGTTTGAGTGCGATACGGTCAGAAAGACTGGGATAGCCATTTTGCGGTACAGAACACCAAATTTCATCGTACTATGAAAATAGTCAGGAGAGGAACGATTTTCATGATGATGGTGTGCTACCGACCCATTGTACAGACGGATTCCTTACATTCTTGCTATTCACATCTGTTGTGCCGGGGTTGTCAAGCGTTTGGGAATAGCACCTGCGCAACAAGTCCTAATCAAGATAAGAAATCTATACACAATCATCTGTAAGGCATATTATTATAGTATTATTATTGTGAGTCTCATTGACTTCATTTGCCACACTTTTGGTCTTGAATGACTTGCTAGACTACTGGGGAACGGCCCTGACGGGATTTGATTGTCGCGTCTGCTGTGTGAAGACAGTCGCTGCTATTGCCTCGGTCGCCGGACTATCCATACAAAAATATGAGATTATCAATATTGAATTGCTGAAAGTATTGTATTCCGAAATATAAAAAAATAAACTGTATGAAGTGTATGGCTACGACTTAAACTCATTAAATGAAGCCAACGATAATAACTCCTAGTTGAGAATTCCAAAAAAAATTATTTTAGAATACAATTTTTTACTTCTTATTTTTATTCAATAACGAAGGCTTGGCCATATTGCTTCACTTCACTTCATAAAGTGCATCAAAATAGTCAGCAATGAAAAAAACAAAACGTTATAAAATACTTCAAACTTAAACTTTCTCTGAATATGCTACGCTTCTTTTTTCTTGCAAAGAGCAACCGTGGATGAAGCGTGGTGTGCAATGACCGGAGTCTGCATCAATACCTAACCTGAACGACACAGGGCGTCGGGATCGACATCGAGTGAATGACAAAATTCCAACGATTACAACGAACGAGCTAACGTTAAGGCATATGTTAATTTATGTAGTTCAAATAGTGATCAAATATGTGGAATATGATTTACAGCTGGGCCCATAAACAACGCGATGCATCGCCCTAACGGAGACGGCGAATGTTCGGGACAATTGCAACGCTCAGATGGATGAACGGTCGACTGACCATTGCTGTCAGCGGGAGTGATGGAAAATTGTTTCCTCAAATGCGGAAGCTCCGTGTTCCGGCCATTATGTCTTCCTTTCCTATTTCGATTCCTTTTTCCCTTATGCTTTGCCCACAGTGACCGACCGAGCAAAATACAACGCGAAACGTAAGTCCAGCGTAAACAAATTATAAAAAAGCAAGCAGCGTCCACGTGTGTCCGCAATTCAGTCTCCTGTTGGGCGCTTGCACTAGATGAACATAGGATGCATTGTATTTTACAGTCGTTTGAGCGCTTCGTTGTTTGTGTTTTGTGGGTTTTAACAGTCACACCGCTCCTACATGGAGCCGTTGTTTATTTTTGCTTTTGCTTCAATTTAACAGGGACTATGTCTGTTTTTGTTCCAGTTTCATCACACGTGTTGCTGAAGCCTGAGTTTATCAAGCAATTCTTATGAAATTGCCCGTTTTCGACGACACGCGGAACTCATAAAGCAAATATGGGTTGTAAATTAAAACAGAAAAGCAAAAACAATGAACCTACATTCGTGGCAGTGCTGTGCCACTGTTTAAGATTGTAGGATGTGCTTTGCAAAATAAGTAAGGTAGCAGTGCGGTGCAGTTGAAGAAAATACTTTTCATTTCTGTCCCTTGTATTCGGTGAAATTGATATGGGTTTTAACCATGTGCTATTAGAACGTAAGATATCACAGTAATGTGTTGTCTTTTTTAAAGCTGTTTTCCTTATCCGTCATTTATAGAAAATGCGCAAAGCTTTTAGTGTTGATAAGTGCTTATGACTTTTCTGCCATTATAAGATAAAACGTTGCTTTCGTTAAACAATAAATCACTATTAATGATGAATA